>CALSBZ010046681.1:139774-162289 GCA_943591055.1 Gobionotothen gibberifrons | reverse complement strand
TTCCTGTCTGTATTCTTCTTCTGTTCCTGTTAGTGTTTACTTCCTGTTTGTATTCTCCCTCTGTCCCTTTAGTGTTTACTTCCTGTCTGTCTTCTTCTTCTTTTCCCTTTATTGTTTACTTTGGCTGCGGTTGAATTGTCAGTTTAGCTTAGGAACCTTCCTAACAGAGTGAAATTACCCGAAAGTACTTCAGTGTCAGCCATGATAAGAGCTGTTCGAATTCTCTAGATCAGGTGTCTCAGACTCCAGTTTCTCAGACTCCAGGGCCCTGTGCTACGAAGCTGGTTCAACCTAACCTGGATATGTTTGAGTTAGCCGGTTGGCCTAATCCAAAACATACGGCCTCTCGCTAAACGGCACTACGACGCGGGTTATCAAGTGGATCGCTCAAGCCAGCCGTGCCCTATCTATTTAGGTGCGCGTTTACATGACAGGGGTGGTATTTGGAGCATTCGACCAATCACAAACATGGAGAAGCGTACTGACAGCGCAGCGTCATACTTCCTCAATGAAAAGTCTATATAATTAGACAAATATGAAGACGTTAAACTTTAAACATCCATGACTTAAACACTTTATCCAGGATAAAAGCCACATAGTTGCACCTGCAAGGTGAATACAGCTGGTAAAAGAAAAAGTGTTTGAATGCGTACATTAACAGGTTTATGATATCACTGCCCGTAAGACACGATCTGACTTTAATTAATTAATGATTGACTCGAGTGTTTCGTCAACTTAATGTGTTGCTTAAAATAATACTTCTGCATACAGTATGTGGCACTGTGAGTGTTGCACGGCCAGATACGGCTCAGCTGACTGACGTGCAATATATTCCGTGTGTAAATCGAAGAGATAATACATTTTACAGCATATAGACCGTAACTTTGATCCAGTTACTTATGTTGTGGCAGATATTTAAGTAAGCTTTCTTAACGCTAATGTTATAATAGTCAGATTGCTCTGAAGATGGGAGGTGATATTCTATTAATGTTCACGTTCACACAGTCGGTGATTTTTGCCGGCCGGCTTTCCTGCAACGGCAGTTTAAACTGTATTTCCTTTCTCCTGTAATGTGACTTGATCGCTTTAAACTCTGCACCCCGCTCCGCACACGGAGCTCTGATTGGTCAGCAGGCAGTGCTTTCACTGAGTTTAGCTCTTAGCCTGCAACCTAACCTGGTCCCGACCAGGTTAGCTGCTAAGCATAAGTTACCATGGAAATCTAGCCTGCTAAAAAGAGAACCAGCTTCGTACGACCGGAAAGCCGGAGTTTTCCCTGAATTTAGCCGGCTAAGCGAAAATCCTGCTTCGTCGTACAGGGCCCAGTTTCTCTTGGCCCCGTTGTTGATATCATGTAATAGTGTTAATCTGGCCCACGCGTTTGCGCTTTTAGATTAAAATGTTTTGTTGTTGATTGATTCCGCTGCTGGCAGGGAACTGCTGCGCGCAGTTCCCTCCCCCCTCCGATGGAACTCCGCCACGCGTCAATCAAATGCGTGCAGCAGAATCAATCACAGAGTGATCCAAAAGTGACACAGAGTGGAAGGAAAATATATCGCCCAGTCATGTCTTCATCAAAACTTTCAGGGAAAAGAAAAGTCGATGATGACCACAGAAAATGTCAGGAGAAGTGGGAGACTGAATATTTTTTGTCGAGTACAGGGGAAACGCAACATGCCTTATATGCACAGAGAAAATCGCTGTATACAAGGAGTATAACGTCAAACGTCACTACTCAACTAAACATGCAGAGTATGCAAAATACCTGGGAGACGAGAGAGAGAAAAGAGTCACAGAGCTAAAATGTCTATGGAAGCAACACAATCTCTTCAAGAAAGGAAGCAATGAGGCTGATTTAGCAGTCAAAGCTATCTATGTGGTGAGTGAGATGATTGCTAAGGCGGGAAAGCCGTTTAAGGAAGGCGAGTTTGTAAAAAAGTGCATGTTGCAGGCTGGAAGTATAGTCTGTCCGGAAAAGAAGGGTCAGTTTAGCAACATCAGCCTGTCAGCAGTGGCAGAGCGCATTTCTGACTTATCAAGTGACATATATGATCAGCTGTGCGACAAAGCCAAACTTTTCCATGCATATTCTGTGGCACTTGATGAGAGCACGGACATCACTGACACCGCTCAGCTCGCAATGTATGTCCGCGGTGTTGATGACAAGTTTGAAGTGACAGAGGAGTTGCTTACAGTGAAACCAATGCATGGCCAGACCACCGCTCAGGAGATATTCCAGCAACTGTGTGATGCCATTGCGGATATCGGTCTGCCATGGAAGAGGTTTGTTGGAATTACGACTGACGGAGCGCCCTCAATGACAGGGAGAAAAAATGGGCTGGTGGCACTCCAGCCCATTTTTTCTCCCTGTCATTGAGGTTGCTCCGTCAGTCGTAATTCCTGTCTGTATTCTTCTTCAGTTCCTGCAAACTGCCTACCCTACAGTGTAGCCCTCACCCTGCCCTCCTATGAGAGGAGCAGGGTGGTGGGTCCTCCCTCCCCTCCAAAGAATGATAAAAACTTAGAGGACATTATTAAACTTCTGAATTCCTCCTCCTGCTGATATTTGCTGGGTCCAGGCTCAAGGGCGTATGGCACTCTCAACTCTTTCCAGGACATGCCGGGGCCCTTCCTGCCAGTAGCTTTGCCGATATCTGTGTTGATAGGTAATAGATTAAGAGCGGTGAATCAGCTTAGATACAGGAAGCGCTCAAACGTTTGTGTGACTTTATCAAATTTAGCAGTGATTCCATGTCAGCCACAGCTTGTTACAAAAAACCTGACTGATAGTGTGTTTAAACTAGCTTTATTAAATGTCAGGTCTTTGGCAGGAAAAACATTTTTAATCAATGATTTTATCACTGAGCACAATCTCGATTTTATGTTTTTAACAGAAACTTGGATTGAACAAAATAACAGTGCAGCTGTTCTTATCGAATCAACCCCTCCCAACTTTAGTTTTATGAGTCAGGAAAGAATGCATAAGAAAGGAGGTGGCGTTGCTATTCTGTTCAATGATTCTATTCAATGCAGGAAGACATCTTATGGGAACTTTGCTTCTTTTGAATATGTGGCCCTTCAGCTGAAATGCTCCTCTCGAGCTCTGTTCCTAAATATCTATAGACCGCCCAAATACTGTGCAAGCTTTTTTGATGATTTTACCGAGTTGCTGTCTATAGTGTGTATTGACTTTGACCGTCTAGTCATTGTTGGTGATTTTAACATCCATGTTGACAACCCCCAGGACAGAGGGGCTAAAGAACTGTTTTGTGTTCTTGATAGCTATGGTCTGACTCAGCATGTGACGGAGCCCACACACAATAAGGGGCACACTCTGGACTTAATTATCTCAAAGGGTCTGAATATCTCTAAGGTTGTGGTGACTGATGTTGCACTCTCTGATCATTCCTGTGTTTTCTTTGAGAGCTCTATTTCTGTTCACAAAAATGTTCAAAAAGAGGTAACCACAAAACGATATTTAACTGAAAATACTAGGGAAATGTTTACTCAGAATTTTTCTTCCACACTTGCCCCTGCTAACATCTCAGTAAATGAGCTAGTAGATCATTTTAATTCAAAAATTAAAAATGTTATAGATGCCATTGCTCCAACTAAGGTAAGGGAAGTGACTGGGAAGAAAATATCTCCATGGAGAAAGGCCATGACCGTGAAAACAGAAAAAAGAGAATGTCGAAAAGCTGAACGCAGGTGGCGAAAAACAAATCTCCAGGTTCACTTTGAAATGTATAAAGAGAGACTTGGCCTTTATAATTTGGAATTGAAAAATGCACGACAGTCTTTCTTCTCTGACATCATTACTAAAACCAAAAACAACGCACGTGCCTTGTTTGCTACCGTCGACAGACTAACTAACCCCCCAGTGTCAGTAGCCTCTGAATTTCTATCCACCAGGGCGTGCAATGATTTTGCCTCCTTCTTCACTGACAAAATTCAGAAAATCAGACAAGCAGTCAGTAACTCTGTATCAGGTACAGCAAATGTGTTGTCCCTATGTCCACCTAATATCAATTCAGACATCATGACACAATTCCATCAGATTAATGATAAAAACCTAGAGGACATTATTAAACTTCTGAAATCCTCCTCCTGCTGCCTTGATATTATTCCAACAGGATTTTTCAAAGATGTTTTTCCTTGCATGGCCTCAGATCTACTTCATATAGTAAACACATCTCTTCACTCAGGTATTTTTCCACTGGCCCTGAAAACTGCAGTCATTAAACCGCTCTTAAAAAAGAATAATCTAGATGCTTCAGTAATGACCATTACAGGCCCATATCAAACCTGCCATTTATAGGTAAAATCATTGAAAAAGTTGTTTTTCAATAGTTGAGTAACTTCTTGCATTTAAATAACTGTTTTGATGTGTTCCAGTCAGGCTTTCGTCCAAACCACAGCACTGAGACTGCTCTTGTAAAGGTCTTCAATGACATCCACTTAAACACAGACAGTGGCAGAACTTCAGTGTTAGTATTATTAGATCTCAGTGCTGCGTTTGACACTGTTGACCACAACATATTACTAGACCGACTGGAAAACTGGGTGGGACTTTCGGAAACAGTTCTAAATTGGTTTGAATCCTACTTAAAGGACAGAAACAACTTTGTTTCTATAGGTAAATACAAATCTGAGTTGACAACTATGACATGTGGGGTTCCTCAAGGATCCATCTTGGGGCCTCTTCTCTTTAACGTCTACATGCTACCACTGGCTCAGATAATAAAGAACAACAAAATAAGTTACCATAGCTATGCAGATGACACACAAATTTACGTAACCATTTCACCAGGAGACTATGCTCCAATTCAAACACTGAGTAAGTGCATTGAACAAATCAATGACTGGATGTGTCAGAACTTTCTCCAATTAAACAAAGATAAAACTGAGGTAATGGTTTTTGGAGCCAAGGCAGAACGTATAAAAGTTAGCGCTGAGCTTCAGTCTGTAATGTTCAAAACAACAGATAAAGCCAGAAATCTAGGTGTAGTCGTGGACTCTGACCTGAGTTTCAACAGTCACATTAAAACAGTTACTAAATCAGCCTACTATCACCTAAAGAACATATCTAGGATTAAAAGACTAATGTCACAGCAGGATTTGGAAAAACTTGTCCATGCTTTTATCTTCAGTAGACTGGACTACTGTAATGGTGTTTTCACAGGTCTCACTAAAAAATCTATTAGAAAGCTGCAGCTAATTCAGAACGCCGCTGCTCGTGTCCTCACTAACACTAAGAAAGTGGATCACATCACTCCAGTTCTGAAGTCTTTACACTGGCTTCCTGTGTGTCAAAGAATAGATTTCAAAATACTGCTGCTGGTTTATAAAGCACTGAATGGTTTAGGCCCAAAATACATTTCTGATCTCCTGATAAATTATGAACCATCCAGAACTCTCAGGTCTTCAGGGACTGGTCAGCTTTCTGTCCCCAGAGTCAGAACTAAACATGGAGAAGCAGCGTTCAGTTATTATGCTCCAAATATCTGGAACAAACTCCCAGAAACCTGCAGGTCCGCTGCAACTCTTACTATTTTTAAATCCAGGCTGAAGACTTTTCTTTTTGTCGCTGCTTTTAATTGAACTTTTCATATCTTATACTGCACTGTAACTTTTATCCATGTATTTTTTCTTTTAATGTTTATTTTATTATCTTTTCTTTTTAATGACTGATTTTAAATGCCATTTTCTTAATGTCTTTCATTTTTTGTAAAGCACTACGACATTTCACAATACACTACGACATTTAAAAAAACGCAACAACATTTAAAAAAACACAACAACTTTTTAAAAACACCACAACATTTAAAAAAACACAACATTTAAAAAAACACTAGGACATTTCAAAAAGCACTACTACATTTCGAAAATTACAGAAAGGTTATTCTTTTAGGGACAACACTTCTTGTTTGTGATTGGACAGAACCAGCCAGAGAAACACTGCTGTGATTGGTTGTCTGATGCTTTGTGATTGGTCAGAACGGCAAAAGTACACACTCTCTTTACTTAAAGGGGACATATCATGCTATATTTGAACAATATATTGTAGGGCCATACCTATATAAAGTATATAAATATAGTTATTTTTTCAAAATACCAAACAGATCCTGCATTTTAGCCATGCCTCATTTCGCTCTATTGGCTCTTTCCAGCCCTGTTTTTACAGGGGGCTGATTCTGTGAGCTGCAGCTGACCACGCCCCCCTGCAGGAGAGGGGAGCGTGCTCTGAGATCAGCTGCTAGGCTGCAGCGGGGAGAAGAGGGGGAGAAAAAGAGATCTCCGTCCTCCGTGTTTTAGTCGTATAGAAGTAAGAAGAGAAGTAATGGGGCAGAAACCCTCCTTTTTACGCAGTGGTCCAGACATCAAACGGCGACACATATTCAGTTGCCAGTTACTTTGCCATTAGGGCAGGGATATCTAGATACTTTCCAAGGTTTGACATAATTAATTGTGCTACTTTTAAAGCAAGCAACGATGTTTTCAAATCTGTAATCAAAAAGCTCCTCAAAAACGCTATTGAAGCAGTTCCTGCCGTTGCTACGTTAGTTCAAACAGTAACAGCGGACTATTTTTCTAGGCGGATGCATGTCAATTTAAATCAATACATACAACTATTTTTTAAATCAATAAAATCATTTTCTAAATCCATAAAAGCATTTCAATTAATATTGGGAGTCATATCGTTACTTTGTTGAGAATGTGGCCATGTAATAAGCGGGATAATGTGCAGCGACTTGGTCATTATGCCGGTCTAGATCCCTCCGCTTCGCGTCGGGCTCCTGATCAGCCTGTCGATGTTCTTTTCCCCATAATGACCGCGTCGCTGCACATTATCCCTTACATATGATTATATAGAGTCATTATTCATTTGTTTTAAAGCAGGAGGCGCAAACGCTTGCCTCGGGGAGGGAGAAAAAGAGCCACAGCGGAGAATAAACAGAAGGGCAACCATGGCAACCATGCGCGGGAAGTCTTCTTCGCTGCTTTTGTGGCAGACTACAGCGCCACTTACAGGCCTGGCATATGTCTTCAGCACTTTCGAGTGGCAATGGCCGGCCGTGGCCCAACCTCTCATTCCCCTGATAGGTGGATAATTGACCAATAAGTGGAGCACCCTTTTTGTGACGTAGGAAATAATTCAAATCTGGATCAGTCTGTATCAGATCCGTTACAGCCCCTTTTTTTTTTAGATTTGGGTATGGAGGAAAAGAGAGAGGGTTGTATTTTCTGACACTTGGTGACTTGCCTGTAGGGATGTCCCGATCACCTTTTTTTGCCCTCGATCCGATTCCGATCATTTGATTTTGACAATTTCCCGATACCGATTTTTCCCGATCCGATCTTTATGCAATGCATTAAGTGAAAAAAAAGAAAAAAAGCATTCAAGTTGTCCCTTAAGGTTATTTTTTTTATTTAAATTGGATATTCTATCCAACATGGATATAGCTTCTTTTTTTCACAGCAGCATTGGATCAAAACTAAATAAAGCTTATCAGTACTCGTTAGCTTACTGCTACTATTAGACACTGCGCCCACTCTGTTGCCAGATTTGAGAGAAATAAGCAACCAGGTCTATGAAAACAATCCCCAAAGAAGCAACACATACATGATGTTGTGTAATTTGAAACCAAAACTAAGGCCTCAGGATGGCTTTAAGACTTGAACATGGTCATTTTTGTTTTGTAACATTGAATAAAAAAAAATAACATTTTTTTAAAAAAAAACTAAAAATCCCGATCCCCGATTTTTTTCTCCCGATTCCGATCTTTTGAAAATCACGTGATCGGCTCCGATCCCCGATCACGTGATCGGATCGGGACATCTCTACTTCCCTGACACACCGGGGACACATATTCATGTATAAAAGACGTACAAGAGTGCATTTTGCATGATTGGTCCCCTTTAAGTAGAAGTACAGATACTTGTGTAAAAAAAGTCTTTGGTAAAAGTATATGTACTGATTCCACTTTTTACAAGTAAAAGTACAAAAGTACAGTCTCTGAAATGTACTCACAGTAAAAAGTAACTTTTATAGGGTATATGCAGGAATCCTGAAGTCAAATGTAATACCTTTTAAGACCTTTTTTAAGACTCTTTCCATACATTTTAAGACCTAATCGCCACTTCGAGTTCTAACCGGTTACATTGGCGACACACTTTACCTCACATTTACTCAGTGGCGAACCGTGTCTATCACAACTGGACCTTCTGTAGACACACACACCCCCCCAATATATGATTGGTTGATCAAACTGTCAGTCCAAACGTGCACTCTCATTCAGTGCAACGGCCAGGGCATTCGATCAAGGATGTAGAATACCTTGGTTGAAGGATATTCTACGCAGAGACCCAGAACAAGATCTGATTGGTTGCTTTCTTTTCTAACACAAAACTACTGAAATGCGTAGTGCATGGTCCGAGAAGGACAAAAAAATCAACGTAACACTGTAATATTACAGATCATCAACACAGATGCGATTCTCATTTATTCATTTTATATACATTTTATTTATATAATTAAATCGATTTTTTGTTTGTTTTATCTGAGTGTTCCAGGGTATTCTCTGAATACCTTGAAGGCCCTGACGGTTCGCCACTGCATTTACTATATACAGTATGGATTGTAAGATAGCACAACTAAACAGCTTGTGATAGAACAAAGCACAAGAGAATGAATTGTGTGACTAACCCAATGCAAGGTTTATTAGAAAAAGAAACCATTAGAAAGTAGTATTTGATTTAGGCATTGTTCCCAAGAGATAAAACAAAAAACAATATATATGTTAACACTTTTCTCGTTCTTAATATACAGTAGACTATATTTAGGGTCAATATGTGTTGACTTTACTTTAAAATAGCAGATCACTGTGACCGGATATAGTTCGGCTTAGTGAACGTGTGTCTCTTCCTTGGAGGAGCAGCATCTTAGCAGAAGCAGAATTTTACGGCGCGCTATGCATGGGGCCGCCTTGAGGGGGTTTCCCGACATGTCGTTGCAGTAAATTAAAATGCCGTTTAATACTTTTTAATAGCCTTAATTTTCGCTAAATTGATGTATCAACTTTTAATACTTTTTAAGACCCCGCGGACACCCTGTTTTAAACTGGCTGTTTTTGTGCAAAGCTAACTGAACCTTACATCATATTAATATAATATAATATTAATATAAGTGAAAAGGAGCTTCATTTCAACTTGTATTACTGCCATTCTGAATGTATTCAGTGTGAACAACAACAACAAAGCACCTGTATTTGCTGTCACTAACATTGTAGATGGGTTACTTTGCCTTAATATAGGCCTAAACCAGGGGTCTGCAACCTTTTTGACCAAAAGAGCCATTTTGCCCCCTTTTCCACAAATTTTTTTGTCTGGAGCCGCAAAACATATTTGATAGCTTGATAGCTTATAGAGTTGTATATATTGTTACATCATAGACAAAAACTACAGTTTTTTTACATTTATTAATTATTACATTATAGAACACTGTTTACCTCTAATAATAAACAAAGAACTCTTATAAGGAGAATACAAAAAAATACACAGGCCTACTTTAAAGTGGACCTATCATGCTATATTTGAAACATATATTGTAGGGCCATACCTATATAAAACATGTCTGTGAAGTTTTTTTTTCAAAATACCAAACAGATCATGCATTTTAGCCATGCCTCATTTCGCTCTATGTTGGAGCGCCACCTAGTGGAGTGGTTGAAGGTTTGAATCTGCTCCGCGCCGTCCGTTGATGAGTGGTTTGCTATAAGAAGAAGGACTCAGACACCGAGATATCAGATAAGCAATAAGCAGAGTTTACTTGGTAAAAAACAACAATACAGAAATACATCTTAAATAGAATACTAAAATACAGAGTACCCGTACAGTCCTTCAACTTCTCCCAAATGTTGTGGCAATTTACAGGTATAGTTGATCAATTATTATTTTGTTGTACAATCAAACAATAACTAAGAAAACATTACTCTGCTCTCAAGTATAGACTTTTTACAGAAACATAGACACACCAACTCTCTGACAGAACACATACATTTCCTAAACAGATTTAATGCACACACTTTCCTCATGTAGCCTACAACACAGATGTCACATGTGTTATGTCTCTGAAAGCCATCTCTGTTATATGTTTGCAAGTCATTGTCTTATGACACCCGGTCTAATTAACTAACATAAGGTTAGCTGTTCTTTATACCCTTAGGGCTTCTCTGAACTTCCCCCAACCTCGGAAGTCAGCTTACTTAAATGAATACATCTATTGATAACATCAGAAGGACTATTGTCTCTCTGTGTGTGTGACTCAATTTCAGCAACACATCAGCAATATGGAATATCATGTGATCTCAAATAAATATCAGAAACACTGAATGCTGGATTAAACTTCTCCATAGCATAAAACTGTGAGCACAGATACTATATCTATTTGCTCTATTCCAGCCATGTTTTTGCAAGGGCTGATTCTGCTTTTGTGACTACAGCGCCACTTACAGGCCTGGCATATGTACTACAGCGTCTCCTGCGCTTTCGAGCGGTCTCTCACTCCCCTGATAGGTGGAGAGTTGCCCATATAGGCGGAGCACCCCTTTTCTGATGTCAGAAAAATTCAAGTAATAATCAGCTCCGTTGCAGCCCCGTTTTTAGAGATTTGTGTATGGAGGAAAAGAGAGAGGGTTGTGTTTTCTGACACTTGGTGAGTTCCCTGACACACCGGGGACACATATTCATGTATAAAAGACGTACAAAAGTGCATTTTGCATGATAGGTCCCCTTTAAAATAAATTAAACATAGCACTTGGGGAGTCCTCTGCACATTTGAAGAAAATGAATATAATTAAAATGGGCCCACTTTGAAATAAATAAAACATATAGCTGCACCCTAAAAAGAGTTAACTGATTGAATTATGACTGAAGATCGTCAGCTGTCTTCCTCTTCCGTGTTTTTCCTCCAATACGTAAAGGCTGCAGCACCTTTGACAACTTCTCTCCACCTATCAAATATACCGGTAAGCCAGTATCGTTTGCTGTGAAAGCATATAACTCTAACCACGCAGAATTAAACCCTCTGTGTTCCTCCGATACTTTTATTTTCTCTGATTTATCCATAGTTCGCTCATCGAGCCAGGGGTCAGGTTATTCGCCTGCAAGAAAAGGCGCTGGCGCAGGACCGTAGCAGGATATGATGCATATTTTAGTTGACCTAATTAAAACCGTTTTTTTTTTTGTGTGTCACAGTATCACCTCAAAATACAAGATACAAAATATTTTCAACCGTGCAACAAAATATAAATAGTCCTACAAAAAATATTTTGTCTAAGCTCAAGGGAGCCAGAGTAGAGGGCTTAAAGTGCTGCATGCGGCTCTCGAGCCGCGGGTTGCCGACCCCTGGCCTAAACAAATCAAACAAAAATGATTATAGTCCATTCGCCACAAATCTTTTTTTGCGCCCACAACTTGAAAGCAAGTACCTGCCTCCTGCAAACTGTTCAAACAAACGTTTCAACTTGTACAATTTTGAATCTGTATTTTTTAATATGGATCTTAATTTGGCGTGACGTTGAAGTTGTGCGAACCTGCTGTACTCGGCTGTAGTTCGTATGTAGCTTAACGTTAGCATTTTGCTTCTGGTGATTAGATTTATGATTCGAAAATTATAAAAGTAGGGTAGACATGTGGAGATTATCCGGCTGAACAAAACGTGCATTTATTAAACAGGTTAGTTTTGCACAGACCTTATTTCCAGCTATTTTCCAAAATCCTATGGAGAAATCCCATTGCTTTTTGTCGAGGGAACCCATGCGCAGCTTATTTCCGGGTTGGCCTACAACAATACGTCATCCCTGCACCACTGTATTATGCCGTTAGACCTTTCTCCCTTATGTCTCTGCCAAGCTGTTTCGTCATACGTTTTTTACGTCGTTTTCGTCTGTCGTGCTTGATCTGCACACTATGGCTTGTCTTCTCTACGTGTTATTGTCATATCCATTTAGTTTAAAATCAGTCTTGATGTCGGGGAAGGCCCTCGATGATGCAAAATAAAAATAATTGATAATTCACCTCACATGCATTAAAACAAAAGTAACAAGCCTGTTTTGAAAATGTAAGAAGTAGAAAGTACAGATATTTGTGTTAAAATGTAGGGAGTAAAAGTAAAAAGTCGTCAGAAAAACACATTTACATACAACATTGACGCAACATCGACGCAAGAAACAACATCTCAGGGCTTCTAAACATTTAACAAACTATTATTGTGGCATGCCCACTTAACGGGAAGAAACTCAGCTAACAGATGATATTAACCATTTTTACCCAAACGGAACAGAAGTCCAACACCAAGCGTCTAAATCAGCACTTACTGTAGCGAAACGGGCTAACGGAGCTAACAGCTACTTTAGCACATAACTGGCAAAAGCCAGGTTAGGGTTGAATGGGTTAGGATTCCATATGTATAAGTCTCATCACTGTACGACCAAAACTCAATGAACTAGCAGCAAGGAAAGAGCAAGAAAACCACTTCCGGTTTCAATAAACAATAAACTATAAATATTTCTTACCTTTGCTGTTTTGTTTTCAAAAGTTGTGTTCAAGCGCATAAAAACGCTGCTGAAGGTTAATCCAATGTCTCTGTGTCACTTTGAAATGATTACTGATAATCTATCATTACATTTATGGCAATAAACGGCTTAGCATGGTTAGCAGTCCGGTGCGTCAGCTTTAGGGCAGGGGTTCTCAAACTTTTTGTTTATGCGGACCACTATTTATTATCAAGGATTTTCGCGGACCACCTCATATGCAAACCGTAAAAATGAGTACATATATAAATGTAGTGTTAAAACGCCGATATTTTTGTATAGTGTTGGTAATTAAATCAATGTTGTAATGGCATAATTTAACTCAAATGTTGATTTTATTGAAAAACAGAAGTATTCACGCAAAATGTATGTTAAGCTTTTATTTTGAAAAGACTTCCGCCAGAATCAGGAATACAAGTTTATTTTGAAAATCTATTCCGGAAGTTATCTCTGAAATACTGACGGAAGCTTGAACTCAATGTTAAACCGAACGTAAATATTATCAGCTGTTGTAATAAGAAAAAAGTGATGCAGGCGAGTGTGTAGAACCAAGGCGTGTTTAGTCATGTGTTAAATGTACGATGTAAATATCCTTTGAAAAAGTGTGTGCGGATATAGGGAGACTAGCGGAAGTCATCAACAACAAAGATAGCAGACGGGAGGAGCCAAGCCTACTGTATTTAAGGAACGAAATGTGTTTTGTTTGCCCTTCTTTTGAGCTACCCCTGGGGAGAACAGCTGTTCCTCCTCTTTCAACTCCCGCCTGCTTGTAACACCACCGCGCCTGATTTTTCATTAAAGTACCCACCTTTTGAAACTTTAGTCGAGACTCACTGATCTCCTTATTTTAAAACTTTCTCTTCTGGACTCAAGAATAACGGACAAATCAATAATAGTTAATTATAGACAATCAAAAGTAAATTGAAGCCTATCTGATACTTTTGTGACCGGTGTCTGTCTGCGTTGTATGTATGTATGTATGTTTCTCAAAGAGAACGGCGGACGGTATTTTAATCTCCACTTTCAAAATCTATTTAAATCTCAAAACAAACAAACAAAATTCCCAAAGTTGTCCTGAAATTAACTTATTAAATAAACGAAACAGCCTATATATATATATATATATATATATATATATATATAGCCTATAGCCTACTAGGCTGGCTGGAGATTTTGAGGGGTGGCATCCCCTGGCAGAAGTATATGCTGATTTAATCGCAGTCATATCAATCAATGTTAATTTGGAAAGCTAAAATATTGATATTTTAACTGAATAACATTAGGTGACATTATTGTGGCACATCAGTAAAGCCTTAAATATAAATATATAAGATGGCAGACATAATTGAATGCATTTTAACTGAACAATAACTGAATGAGTTTGTTTCACTCTTAGACCAGCAGGGGTACCAAATCTATGCAGACTGCTGCAATAAGTACATTAATTAACTGTCTCATCGATGTTTGTTTGAATTAATATGATAATATTAACAATCATTTTATTCCTATCAGCTGTCAATCACTGTTATGATGCAGCGATTACCATTCTGTTCAGCAAAACGCCTCACAAACTGATTAAGATCCAAAGCATTAGTGCGTTTTGATTCAATGCTGGGAGTGGGTACAGTCAAACTTGACAGTCTCTTCTCTGTCATTGTAGACTTCAAATACCTCATTCCTTCAGTAGCGTGGCGTGGGGAAAAAATTAGGGGAAGCCAATAATACGTCCTTTCTCTTGGGTCGGGGGTGTGGTGGTCAATGTAATAACGTAACCAGATGAGTGATTACAGCACCCGGTATCATTTTACACACATTTGTATCATACAGATGCAGGACTTACACACGCCTGTTATCTAACCGACAGGTCCGCACACACTCTCCAGCCGAAACTCTAATAAGCATTCATTCACAAACTAAATCAGGAGACCTTTAACGTTTTACGTCCGATTCGCTCCTTTTTTCCTCGCTGTACACAGCTCCAGTTTGGGCATTGGCCTGTCATCAGATTTCATTTTGAGTTGCTGCTGTAGCGGAAGTTTAGTACAATTATTTTTGATTAAATACTCCAAATCTCCACCCTCCATAATTGCACTTGCTTCAGTTGCTTGCTACTTTCTAACGGCGGTGAGAGTGGTGCAGTGGCGCTATCTATCTTCTATCGATTAGTTTTATGATTCGAAAATGATAAAAGTAGGGTAGACATGTGGATATTATCCGACTGAACAAAACGTGCATTTATCTAACAGGTTCGTTTTCCACTGACCTTATTTCCAGCTATTTTCCAAAATCCTATGGAGAAATCCCATTTATGTTGAGGGACCCGAGCGCAGCTTACTTCCGGGCTTTAGGACGTGTCACTGCAACACTAAATTGATGCGATTTGATTGGATTGTGAGGCAAGGGAAGCCAGCCGCCTCTGGCTTCCCTTGGCATGGCCCTGACCAATCACAGGTTGGCAGGGGCATCACGTGAGCCTCATCTGATTGGTCAATTCCTCCATTTTTTTTCACCAAGGGAAGCCAGTTTTGGCTAGCCTCCTCTCGCAACAGAGAGTGCAATCTACTGTTTCACCATAACATCCAGAGGGCGCTGTTTCACTCTTTGTAAAATACTCACTGAGAATGGGGGAGAGACGGGCCGGCAGCAACACACAACAAAGAATTTCCAAAACTAAACGAAGTGTTTTTATTTATTTATTAAAATTATAACTACAATCCGAAAAAACAGGGGAAGCCTGGCTTCCCTTGGCCTCCAGGAGAAAACGCCACTGCATTCCTTCCGTCTACTTGGGTCCGGATGCTTCTCGTTTTGCGCCGTCCCCTTCAAATGAAATCGCCGCCAATCATATTTCCACGCTCGCGCCAGGGCCGGGGGAGGGGTTACAAGGCTCGTGTCTTGTGGGGCATTCACTTGCACTCGGACATTAGAGATTTTCTCTCATAAATGTCCGATGAGCCCAACGACCACTACCCCACTGCCTGATATCATTAGAAAGCTAGGAATCTCCTCTTTCCAACAGTGTATACAACTCAAAATGTGTCTTCGGGTCAATGCGACTGATTTCAATTGAGCAAGTCACATATGGTCCCCGAAAATCCTTGATAATAAAAAGTGGATTTTATTTAGCTTTTTTCCAGGGACCACGGTTTGAGAACCTCTGCTTTAGGGCATATATGTGTGTGCGTCATTCTAACTGACCAATGGTAATGTTTACATGGATTTATGGACTGCTGTCCCACAATACCTTGCAGTAACTTTACCGTAACCCAACATTCGGCCGTTAACGGAAACGTTGGGTTACGTATTGTAACCCTTGTTATATTAGCACAGGCGGAGCCCTCTACTGGACTCTATGGGTACTACCTTACCCTGCGAGCATTCTCCCACTGAGACTTCTATAGACGTAGCCGGCCTTGGGCGGGCCTACCTGAATGCGCGTGCATCACACCGTATAAAAGGAGGCCTCGCCTCCTGACTGTCATCCTACAACTCTCTTCCGCGAGCGGAATAGGACAGACAGTGCCCTGAGTAGAGGGCTCCGCCTGTGCTAATATAACAAGGGTTACAATACGCAACCCAACGTTATATCTCTCACAGGCTCCGCCCTCTACTGGACTCTATGGGTACAGTGGGTGGAGCCCCGATGTATACGCGCACTGTCGTCCAACAACAACATTCCACCCTACTGCCCCTGACCGGCTTTTCTGGTCAGCAGCTGCTGCCCCACATTCTCCTTTAACCCGGTTGTGACCGTGGAGAAGTCTGGGCTGCGGCTGACCGAGCACACCCTGCCGCGCTTACCTCGCAGAAGGTGTGCCCAAAAAACAGTGATGCCCCCCCCCCCCCCCTGGGAGAACCCCCAGCCCTGTATGGTCCCTAAGGATTGCAGGGAGAGTGCCAGTGCCCATGCCCCACACTCAGACACTGACCCTGTGCAGAGTGTGTGTGGACTAAAGTGTGGAGGGCTGCTCTCCTCCTGCCCTGTAAGGGCCCAGCGCGCCCCTCACCCATCCCGGGACCCTCAGAGGGCCCGAGAACAGCGAAGGCGCATTACGTCCGGGGAAGGGGTCAGACGAGGAGAAAGAGCCCGACATGTCCAAGAGATAAAACCTTATGAAGGGGCCTGGCGTCGACCAAGACGCAGCCACAGCCCGTGTGGAGTGTGCACGAACCCCCGTGGGGCAGGCTCTCCCTGCCTGTCCGTAGGCATGTGCAATGCACTCGCAGAGCCAGCCTGCCAGGCGTTTCTTGGACAGAGCTTTCCCGATCACCCCGCCCCCGAAGCACACGAACAGCTGTTCGGTGCGTCTAAGGGCAGCCGTGCGCTCCACATAACATGCTAGCGCACGCACCGGACAGAGGAGGTGCAGTTTAGCTTCCCTGTTCCCACCATGGGGGGGAAGACTAAAACCCCCTAACTGAATAGCCCTCGACCTGAACGCACTCCTTAGGCTCTTGGGCACAAAGGAGGGGTTCGGTCTGAGTGTTGCGCCGCTCCGGTCACCCCGAATCAGTAAACGGCTCTGGTGCACCGACAGAGCGGTGAACTCGGACACTTCTTTGGCTGACGTTAAGGCAAGAAGCAAAGCTGTCTTCCACTACAGTGCTTTTAGGGAGGAGAGCTCCAGAGGCTCAAATGGTTCTAAGACCAGAGCCTCGAGCACTAGGGGCAGGTCCCACTGCAGGGTGGAGGCGTGCACTACTTGGCGCAGCCTCCTGACCCCCTGTAAAAACCACGACATCAGTGGTTGACTAAAGGCTGACCTGCTGCCAAATCCCTCATGGCAGGACGAGATGGCTGCTGCATACACTTTCACAGTTGAATGCGCAAGCCCTCTGTCCACCAGTAACTGTAAGAAGGAAAAAATAGAGCCCAACTCACAAGATAGGGGCTCTATTCTCCGCTCCTCACACCATCGCTGGAATCCTAGCCACTTTGGCCTCGTAACAGGCTGTGGTGGATCCAGCTCTAGCTGCCTGGATAGACTGAATAACACTGTCAGACAATCCACCCTGTCTCAGCCTGTCCCTCTCAAGAGCCAGGCCTGGAGAGGTTGGCCGAGAGTGGGTAACGCCCCGATTGCACCTGCCTCTTGAGACATCGCCCCCCAGAACTGGGGAACCGCCCAGGGCTGGCCCACCTTCATCTGTGTCATCTCTGAGTACCACGGCACCCCAACGCGGTCCGGAGCCACTAGGATGACTGACAGACGTTCTCGCCTCACTCTCCCCAGGAGAGGGAGAATGAGACACAGCTTCCTTGGCCATGGCTCGTGTGCAAACGCGTCCACCCCCAAGGGCGGGTCGTCGCTCAGGGCCATGGAGAACCACAGGGCACAGTGGTTGTTGCGCCGGCTGGTGAACAGATCCACTTCCGCTCTCCCGAACTGGGCCCAGATCTGCTTCACCACCTCCGGGTGAAGCATCCCTTCGCCCGGCAGGGGGCCGCCCCTCGAATGAGGTCGGCCCTCCTGTTCTCCAGTCCCGGGATATGGAGGGCTCTCGGAGATAATACCACCTCTGAAGCCCACAGCCTCTCCGCTGTGGTCAACAAGGCGGTGGAGCGGACTCCGCCCTGCCTGTTGATATAAGCCACTGTGGTGCTGTTGTCGCTCCTGACCATTACATGTCTCCCTTGAATTAGGGGCATGAAATGCTGGCGGACTAACACTACTGCCCGTAGCTCTAAGAGGTTGCTGTGTCGAGACTCTGTTAGAGCCCAGCGCCCACCTATAGCCCTCTTCAGGCAGGTCCCTCCCCATCCTGTTCTGGATGTGTCCATGAACACTGTGATGTAGGAGGTAATCCGTCCCAGTGGAGACCCCCTCCGGACGTGATCCGGGGACCCCCAAAACCGGAGGTTGCCCTCCACTGAGGGGGGGATGGTCACCAGCCACCGTTTGTGCTCTTGGGATCCAAACGCAGGCTGGAGAACCACCTCTGCAGGCGGCGCATATGCAGCAACCACAATGTGGCCACAATGTGAGCAGCCGCCATGAGACTCAAAGTCTGCATGACAGTTAAAGCTGTCACTGACGCCCCCTGTCGCAGCCTGTGAACCGCCCGGAGAAGGGACGCACTTCTGCTCTCTGACAGGGTGGCGTGTAGCGCGCCTGCATTGAGCACCACTCCCAAATACAACGCCTGTTGGTGAGGTATGGGGGTGCTCCTTTTTCCAATTGAACGCAAAGCCTAATTTGGTTAGGTGTGTGATCAATTGTGCTGTGCAAAACATTGCCTGTTCCCGGGACCCAGCCATGACTATGAGGTCGTCTAGTAAAAGAAAACTCTCATGCCGTGGGCGCGCAGCGGTTGAAGCGCTGTGGCCACACATTTGCTGAATGTGCGTGGGGATAGGGAATAGCCGAACGGTAGCCTGTTGTACTCGTAGGCTATCCCCTGGAAGGCAAAACGCAGAAACTTTCTGTGCTCTGGAGCAATTTCTACATGAAAGTACGCGTCTTTCAGGTCGATGGTGGTGAACCAATCGCCTGGCTGCACAAGCCCCAGTAACTATTTCATAGTTAACATGGAAATGTGGCGATTCAGGCCGTGGAGATCTAGAATAGGTCTGAATTCCCCTGTCTTCCTGAGAACCAGGAAGTACATGGAATAAAGACCCTTTTAACTGTGCTGAGGGTGCACAACAGACACAGCCTGTTTCTGCACCAGAGCCTGAATCCCTGCTGAGAGGAAACACATCTCCTCCCGGGAGGACAGATTTACCTCTTGCATGCCCATAACAAAAGGTGGGTGTGGGACACCCACATGTGATACAGTGGTACAGTGTATAGACATGTGGTACAGTGGGACGCTGCAAAACTGGAGTGAAAAGACCCGTTTCAGCGTCCTGTCCATCCACCTTGTTAGCACACAGCTGAGTTTCCATTCCCCAGAACACTGTGTTAATGGACAAGCACTCAGCTGTGGGGCCGTAGCTATGAAGCTGTGATACTCTCTGATGACCCATTCTGCCGCAAAACTCCCCGCGAAGGGAAGATTTGCCCATGGAGGGTCGACACAGGAAGGGCCGATTATTTACTGAGGACCCTGAACGCACCGCAGCGCGCTCTTGTGTGAGCGCGCGCTCCACCATAATGCTGTTCTCACCACTACGGTAAACAGCATTAATCAGAGTCTTTATAGGCGTGGTGTGTTTTACTACGGTCCCTGAACGCACCGCCATGCGCTCCTGTGTGAGTGCGGGCTCCGCCATAATGCAGCCTTTACCACTACGGAAAACTGCATTAATTGGAGTCTTTGCTCTAGGCGTATGTGTGTTCTCTGACAGTAATACGCCGGCCATAATGTCCCTGTACCAGCATAGCGCTCTCCTTTAGATAGCACTCCTGCAGTTCATCCCTATCATCTGCGCATGCCCACTAGCCACCTCCTTTACAGGAGCTACAGCTGGGGCAGGGAATGGGGAATTTGTACGGTTAACATTGTGTGTAAGTGTATCATTTGTGAACCAAAAGACACTTATATTTGGATACAGATCAACCTCACTTGTATTAGAAAACGTAGTGATCTGCTGCATTATACAGGGAGGAGGCGGGATTCGCCCTCTCGTCTCGGGCGGAGAGATTTTCTCCCCCCGCCAGTCAGATCCGTGAAGACGGGCAGCCCGTCCCCGTGAGTGCCGGCACGCCGGTTCCACGGGGTGGGCCGAAGAGGTGGAGGGCGCAGTGGGTACGGGATCTCCGTGCCGGCGCAGCGGGTACGGGATCTCCGTGCCGGCGCCTCTCCCTTCGTCTCACCGTAGCGCCGCGCTCCCTCGTCTGCAGGCTAAAGCCTGTGGAGGAGGAGCGCGAGCTGCGGTGACTCTCTACTGAGGTCTTTGAACGCACCGCGGCCCGCCCTCGGGGGAGGGGGGCCGCGCGCGCCGTCACAATGGGGACAAATTGAATTGTGGAAAGAGACGACTCTTACTCTGGGATAAATGCAATCGTTTTTACTGAATGCATTTTCCCCACACACACACCACTCTAGAACTAGTTTACAGATGTAAACCACCGTTCTCCTGCGGAGGTCCCTGAACGCACCGCGGCCACTCTCATGAGGGCCGCGCGCCCACGTATTAACGCTGTATTTCCCATTCAACGGCGAAATGCATTAATCGGAGCTATTATACCAGGCAAGGTGTGTTCTCTGACAACAGCACGCCGGCAATAGTGTCTCTTGAACCCGCACAGTGCTTGACAGCACTCGGTTTATTCCACTCACGTGCACACGCCCACCTGCTGGCACCCTATACTGGGGTTTACAGCAGGGGCGGGGAGTGTAGGGCAGTGTTTCTTCCTCTGGGGATGGGCAAGAAGCAGCCACGCTGCGATTGCTCCTTATTCCGTGAGCAAGGAGATCGATCCAAAGAGCGGAAGTGATTCCACGAGAGACTGAGACGTTTGAAAGAAGAAGAAAGAGTTATCATCCGGGAGATCAACACGGTCCTCTTTGGAAAGCGCCACGCGGCGTGATATCCAGGGACATCACACGGCGGGCAGCGGCGGCGGCCTGTGATGAAGTAGGGTCAAACCTATATCATGTGAAGCCACCGAGCACCGGTCCCCGGGGGAACCGGGCCTGGGGCAAGGCCCGTGGACCAAGCTACTTATTCGGCCTTGCGGCCCAATAATCGCTCTGACCTGGTGAGGCGGGGGCATCTCTAGCAATGAGTGAGTAGCCCACACACCCGCCGCCATGATCATCATCCAGAGAGAAACCAGCCCTGCGGCACCGCCGGGCCATATCCTGGTCCCCCAACACTCGAAGCAAGGTGGTGGGGATCGGCGCCCGCTATTTCAGCTAGGGCACGAAGGACAGGCCCGGGTCTCTAGCAGTGGCGACTCCCTGGAGGTAAGTTTACTCTATCTTCTTCAAACGTCTTCCGGTCTCTCGTGGAATCACTTCCGCTGGCTGAAGAGAAAGGGATGACAGTCAGGAGGCGAGGCCTCCTTTTATACGGTGTGTTGCGCACGCATTGTAGGCCCGCCCAAGGCCGGCTACGTCTATAGAAGTCTCAGTGGGAGAATGCTCGCAGGGTAAGGTAGTACCCATAGAGTCCAGTAGAGGGCGGAGCCTGTGAGAGATATAACAACCGATTATGACCGAGAAATTATATCATGAAAGTTACGGTGCTATTAAGCAGTTATTTATACCGTACTTGCCAGAGTGCTTTGTTTTGAACGTTCAAAACTACATTAATCAAAAGGAGGAATATGAACGTTACTTTTAGTTTACTGAAATGATCAAATAAAGTCTCACAGTGTTAACTGAGCTGTATAATATGGAAGCCCATTTCCGCCACTTGAAAAAAATAAAATCCCCACGAAAAGTCATAATTATGAGATAAGAAAGTCGAAATAATGAGATAAAAAGTCATAATTATGAGATAAAAAGTCATAATAATGAGATAAAAAGTCGAAATAATGAGATAAAAAGTCATAATTATGAGATAAGAAGTGCGCATGCGCTGCAGTGGCGCTGTCTTCAGAGGTCCCTTCACCACCTTGCTGCTCTCCATCATGCATAAATAAGGTAACTATTACAGGTGACTTTTGTAAATGTTAGATGTTACAGATAGCCTATATTGCAGCTAAACTACAACAATGCAGTTCATAGCTTTGACATTACCTGTTATGAACTATAATATATGTAAGGGATAATAAATAAATAACTTGGTCCTTATGGGGAAAAGAACACCGACATGCTGATCAGGAGCCCGACGCGAAGCGGAGGGATCTAGATCGGCCGTGTCGCTGCACATTATCCCGCTTATTACACGGCCACATTCTCAACAAAGTACCGATATGACTCCCAATATTAATTGAAATGCTTTTATGGATTTAGAAAATGATTTTATTGATTTAAAAAATAGTTGTATTGATTTCAAATGACGTGCATCCGCTAAGAAAAATAGTCC
>CALSBZ010046681.1:89345-109774 GCA_943591055.1 Gobionotothen gibberifrons | reverse complement strand
GGAGCAAAAACAAAAGTGTTGCATTTATATTTTTGTTCAGTGTATATATATTTATCAATTAATTTGATATAAAAAAAATGACACATTAATTCTAGGAGTGTAATACTTTTACAAACACTATAGTAATAATATGCATTCATTATCACAATATCATACTACAGAAACACTATATAGTATACTATAGTCAGGGGTGCACATAACTTTCTCAGTGAGGTACTCAGATGAGTACCTGGAGTCAGTGTTTGGTACTCCAACTTCTGGCTCCACTCAAAGTTACTTGATGAAGCCCTCTGTATCGCGAACGTCAACGGGGGGGTGGGGGGGCTAGTGAGTACTTAAGGAAAGTCGACGGGGGGAGGGGGGCTAGTGGAGTACTTCGTGACCACAGAGCGTGAACCTTGTGATCAGCTGTTTTAGCGCAGTTCTCCAGTGAAGGGGGGGAGTCTCCCTCCGCAGCCGGTTGGCGTAGTTTTGGCACAATTCCGTTGTACAGACCGACGTTAACAGCAGCCCTGTCTGTGCACACGGAGACCGACTCTGGCGTCCGGTGATCTAACCGCCTTCTGGAAAAGCTTCACAAGTACATCGGTACGCAAATGCGCTTTGTGACACAGGTGACGGTACGCATTTCAGATTGTTGCCGCGCATGCGTACCTGCGTACCAGTTATGTGCACCCCTGACTATAGTTATACTATTTAAAATAATATAGGAATACTACAAAGATCTAGATACATAGTATTACTATTGAAATATTATAGGGCTACTATAGCTAATAAAATGGCACTACAGAAAAAACTATAGTAATACGATAGCTGGTGAAATATACTACAGAACACTACAAACTTACTATAGGACACTATACAACTCTTACGGCCCGTCCACACTACAGCTTCAAAAAAAGCTTGGAGCTGGGCGTGTCTGAAGCTTGGGGATTTTATCACATGAATCTCCCGCCCCCGACATACAAAGCAATAGCAATGTTAAAACGAAGTAAACTGGATATAAAATCCCCAAACAGGCGAAAGCCTACCAGTTTCACCCACTGTCTCTGCCACCTCCCTCCATGCCTGGTTCAAGTTAATAGGGACTGGTCATACAAAACCGGGTGATTTGCTACGGCGATAATTAGTTTCTCCTCCGTCTTTTTTTGAAATATAGAAATGAACGGCGGGATATCTCTCCCAGCTTAGACGCGATTTGATTGGCTAGGGCTTGAGCTGTCAGATTTTCAGAAACGGGATTTGATTGGCTGGCGCTGGCTTCTCCGGCTGTGTGAATGGGCAGACGCGTTGGAAGCCGTTTTTGAAGCTGTCGAAGCTGTAGTGTGGACAGGCCGTTATAGTATACTATAGTAATACTATAGTTCATTTATAGTTCATTTCGTAAGGGAGGTGCACACAGCAGTGCGCACAGCAGACAGTAGCTAGCAGTTTTCGGCAGATACAGCCCACTCAAAAATATATTGTTTTATGTAAAATTAATTGATATATATATATATATATATATTAGCTGTACAATTTACGAATATAATGTTTTTTTACGGACAACTTTACCATTCAATCTCGTCCAACTGATCTTGCTGCTGTCACTCCTCGTTTCTTGGTAGTTCAGGCATTTATCAAACCTGGCAACTCCGGGTTTCCTGGCAGCTGTCAATCAAAGTCCAGTGGCTCCGCCCCAAAGTGTCAGACACTTTTCACGCGCGCAGACAGACTCCACGAGCGAGTGATTCTGGCACTCCCGAGAGCGAGCAAGAGGGCTGTCGCATAGCCGCTCGCGGGGGTTTAATCTGCGTACGAGGGTCATTTTATGCGCGTGTAAAAGCACATGTTCCGCTCGTGAGTAGCTTGTTTTGCGCGCTAGAATATTGACCCAAATCTGACTCCATAGATTCAGCAGATTGTTTGCACTGAACACCTGGCTTTCAACTGCCTGTACTGACCATTCTGTCAATTTTATTGACAACTTTAACTTTTTCTGGGACCGCAGACATCTTTTTAAGGCAAATGGAGTTTGCCTGAACAAGTCAGGAGTGAAATTGTTTATCTCTAACATATTCAACTGCCTGTGTGTCATCAATCTGTTCCCTCTGCCAAGGACAAGCAACAAGAGGAATCAAAACAAGAGAAAGACACAACACATCGCTCAGAAAACCACATATCACTGCACTCCCGCCTGAGGAATGTCTTGATTATGGGAGACAAATGGAGGAGTCTCCACCGCCCTTCACCCCCCCTATCACCTCTGAGGATACTCTTCCTTCACCCCACAGCTCTCTCTACTCTCCGTTCACCCTTTCACCCTCGCCCACCCTCCTGGAGATCGCTGAACACATGAAGGAGATACAGAGGGTTGGCACCGATTCCTTCCTGGAGTTCAATGACCAAACTAAGGCGATACGCAGGGCTGGCAGCATGTCCTTTACCCCCGCTCCTCAACGACGCCCATCAAAACCACAGAAGCAGAGACGCGCACCACCTCCCCCGTCTTCGTCACCGTGCCTACGTCAACCACCTCCTCCCCCTGGACACGCACCAACACCCCCGTCACCATGCCTACCACAATCATCCGGACCAAAACGTCCTCCCCCCCTTCAAGACTGCTGTCTCCGAAGCCTGATAAGAATGTGTGTGTAAAAAACGCAAACACTGACTGATATATGCTTGGTCCAGGCTCAAGGGCGTATGGCACTCTCAACTCTTTCCAGGACATGCCGGGGCCCTGCCTGCCAGTAGCTTTGCCGATATCTGTGTTGATAGGTAATAGATTAAGAGCGGTGAATCAGCTTAAACACAGGAAGCGCTCAAAAGTTTGTGTGAGTTTATCAAATTTAGAAGTGACAGCTTGCCACAAAAGATCTGACTGATAACTTAAACTAGCTTTATTAAATGTCAGGTCTTTGGCAGGTAAAACATTTTTAATCAATGATTTTATCACTGAGCACAATGTTATGTTTTTAACGGAAACATGGATTGAACAAAATAACAGTGCAGCTGTTCTTATCGAATCTACCCCTCCCAACTTTAGTTTTATGAGTCAGGAAAGAATGCAAAAGAAAGGTGGTGGAGTTGATATGTTGTACAATGATTCCCTTCAATGCAGGAAGACATCTTATGGGAACTTTGCTTCTTTTGAATATGTGGCCCTTCAGCTGAAATGCTCCTCTCGAGCTCTGTTCCTAAATATCTATAGACCACCCAAATACTCTGCAAGCTTTTTTGATGAATTTACTGAACTGCTGTCTATAGTGTGTGTTGACTTTGACCGTCTAGCCATTGTTGGTGATTTTAACATCCATGTTGACAACCCCCAGGACCAGAGGTGGGGACTCGAGTCACATGACTTGACTCGAGTCAGACTCGAGTCGCATATTTTTTGACTTGAGACTTGCTTGACTAACATTGATAAAAGACTTGACTTGTCTTTGACTTGGTATTCATGGCTTGAGACTTGACTTAAGCTTGAGATAGATGACTTGAAAGGACTTGACTGTTTGAAATTTGCCTTTGTTTTTGTAGTGAGATATTACGTTTAGTTTTTTCGAAAAAAGTTAACAATGCAGAGTCTCAGTTAACAATGCAGCGGCTAGCTTTACTCCAAAAATAGTGAAGTTTGGATTCAAGGATTATTTTGTCGATGAAGAGAACAGCGGTATGCAGGGTCTGCAGCATAAAGATCAGTGACACGACCACCACAACATCCAACTTCATTCGTCACTACAAAAAAAAACACAGAGAAAGGTGCGTGCATGTGTTGTATTAGCTAGAAAGCTAACGTTAAGTTTAAGCTACGTTAGACTTGGTTTCAAATCGATTAAGCATTGCAAAGAGAAGACACAACGGTAAAGTATAACCGCCAAGGGATTTATTTGTACTAACCCTGATACTGACGGGCTGTCAGGAGAGGGAGAGAGAGAGAGGAAAAGAGATGCCTCGTTTATTTCTCCTGTGTTATTATCAGAAGTTACTGTAAACGTTTGAATAATGTAGTTTGTTTAAATGTTTTAATTATGTTGTTTTTGTTTGTGGAAGTGCATCATTCCTTGATTTATAGTAAAATGAATCTGAACTTTTTGATCTGTTATGATGATAAACTGAAGCAATTTCTAAATTAAATAAACCCAATTAACTGAGTTTTAAATCGTCCTACTTAGTTTATAAGGAAATTATGAAGAGGAACAAATTAAATAATTTGAAAATTATATCTATGTAGGTGCTAACGCTGTTGGCGATTCTAGTGTTAACAGAGATTTAAATTAAATATGTGTAATGGCAAATGCCATATATGATTTTCTTACCTGGAATTCTGCCTTTTTGAACAGACTTTTTGATTGAGTCCTAGCTATATCTTCTGCAGTTCTAAGGTTAATATGAATCTAATATGATAGTCATCGGTCTAAATTACATTTCAAATGATTAACTGTGTATGTAATGAAGATCATAGTGTGGGTTGAATCCATTTTCATAACCACTGTCTTTTAACTGATTTAAATGCGGAAACTGGGCTTATTCATCAGAATTTCGTATGACTTGACTTGACTTGCTTGACCTGAGCAATGACTTGACTTGACTTGCTTGACTCTCACCACAGTGACTTGGGACATGCTTGATACTTGTAGCTCAAGACTTGAGACATGCTCATGACTTGCACACGTAGGACTTACTCCCACCTCTGCCCAGGACAGAGGGGCTAAAGAACTGTTTTGTGTTCTTGATAACTATGGACTGACTCAGCATGTGACGGAGCCCACGCACAATAAGGGGCACACTCTGGACTTAATTATCTCAAAGGGTCTGAATATCTCTAAGGTTGTGGTGACTGATGTTGCACTCTCTGATCATTCCTGTGTTTTCTTTGAGAGCTCTATTTCTGTTCACAAAAATATTCAAAAAGAGGTAACCACAAAGCGATATTTAACTGAAAATACTAGGGAAATGTTTACTCAGAATTTTTCTTCCACACTTGCCCCTGCTAACATCTCAGTAAATGAGCTAGTAGATCATTTTAATAAAAAAATAAAAAATGTTATAGATGCCATTGCTCCAAATAGGGTAAAGGAAGTGACTGGGAAGAAAATATCTCCATGGAGAAAGGCCATGACCGTGAGAACAGAGAAAAAAGAGTGTCGAAAAGCTGAACGCAGGTGGCGAAAAACAAATCTCCAGGTTCACTTTGAAATCTATAAAGAGAGACTTGGCCTTTATATTTTGGAATTGAAATTTGACAGTCTTTCTTCTCTGATATCATTGCCAAAACCAAAACCAACTCACGTGCCTTGTTTGCTACTGTCGACAGACTAACTAACCCCCCAGTGTCAGTAGCCTCTGAATTTCTATCCACCAGGGCATGCAATGACTTTGCCTCCTTCTTCACTGACAACATTCAGAAAGTCAGACAAGCAGTCAGTGCCACCGTATCAGGTACAGCAAATGTTTTGTCTCTGTGTCCACTTAAAATCAATTCAAACACCATGACAAAATTCCATCATACATTATACAACTTCTGAAATCCTCCTCCTGCTGCCTTGATATTATTCCAACAGGGTTTTTCAAAAATGTTTTTCCTTGCATGGCTTCAGATCTACTTCATATAGTAAACAAGTCTCTTCACTCAGGTGTTTTTCCACAGGCCCTGAAAACTGCAGTCATTAAACCGCTCTTAAAAAAGCATAATCTAGACGCTTCAGTACTGAACAATTACAGGCCCATATCAAACCTCCCATTTCTAGGTAAAATCATATAAATAGGACATGTGGGGTTCCTCAAGGCTCCATCTTGGGGCCTCTTCTCTTTAACATCTACATGGTACCAATGATTTTTGGAGCCAAGGCAGAACGCATACAAGTTATTGCTGAGCTTCAGCCTGCAATGTTCAAAACAAAAGCCAGAAATCTAGGTGTAGTCATGGACTCTGACCTGAGTTTCAACAGTCACATTAAAACAATTACTAAATCAGCCTACTATCAGAGAGAGAGAGAGAGAGAGAGAGAGAGAGAGAGAGAGAGAGAGAGACACACATTTGCCTCAGAGTCCTGCATGAACTGCGCATAGACAGTATTTTAACATTGGTCATAGGGTGGTACTCGGAGAGCCAACTATTTTCTCAGGTGGTACTTGGTGTACAAAGGTTGAGAACCACTGGCATAGATCATTTAATTACTGACACATTCCCTCTGAACAATGGTGCTTCAGAATGTCAACACAAATAATTGTGTGTGTGTGTGTGTGTGTGTGTGTGTGTGTGTGTGTGTGTGTGTTGTTTTTGCAGGAGAGACCAAGAACTTTGAGAATGCCTTTGACATGAACAATGTGAAATTATCTGGTATGCCACTGGCCTTCTACTCTGGGATGTACGCATACGCTGGGTGGTAGGTATGGTCCTCGAACACACACACACACACACACACACACACACACACACACACTTTCAGAGTCGTGCTTTACAACTGGAGGTAAACAATAAGTGTTTCCTTTTGCAGGTTCTATCTGAACTTTGTGACAGAGGAGGTGGATAACCCTGAGCGGTAAGTTTTATTTATGTTTTGGCTGTATCATTATAGTGAATCTTAATATTATTTTTGCACTTCTGTGAAAGAAGTTGCTGATAGAGATTGACCCACAGTGGGGTTTAGCTTTGTGTTGTTGAGCGGCCTGCCACATTACTGTATTGTTTTACTCTCATGACGCTGAAGCAAATATTCGTAGTGACCAAATGGCGGTACTACAACTGTGTTAAAGGGCCCTTGTCATGCTTTTCTGGTTATTACCCATCCCCTTGTGTGTTATTAAGGTTTTTATGCATCTAAACGGTCTGCAGAGTCAAAAACCCTCAAAGTACACCCTGTAGGGTGTAAAACTCTAAAACAGACCTCCCCAAAACGCCTCTTTGGAGATTTCTCATGTTCTTCCTGGGCATCGTGACGTCTGGATACCCAGTAGCCACGCCCAGAGCTATGACGCACCCTCTGCCAGCCAAGCATATATACTGTTGGAATCTCAGGTTCAGTTCAAAACAGTGCTAACTGGGCTAACACAGTTGCTAGCGTTTACATATATCAACTACAATGTCAGCAGATGGCCTTACATGTTTCTCACCGAGAGGTAGACATGCTAGGCGAAAAAGAAATGTCATGCCAGCTACAATGAATGACCGAACGTAGCAGACGTATAAGATTGCAATTGTAAACACGTTCTTCCTAGCCTAATATGAACCACTAGCTTTTGTTCATAGTGGTTTTATTACACAGAACAAGCCATTGACACAGTGCTAACTGGGCTAACGAAGTTGCTAGCGTTTACATATACATACCTGCCAACCCTACCGATTTGGGCGGTAGTCTACCGCTTTTGACATGTTTCTACCGCCTACCGATTTAGCTGGCTTTCCCTACCGATTTTCAATCTTCCTAAACTATAACAAATAAAAATGACACTCCATAGACACTGGACTCGACTTTTGGCGGACACCGTTTGCAGCGTGTCTGTGATCGCATCATACAAACAGTCCTCTGTGTTTCTGAAAGAGAAACAACGTGCATACCGGGGGTAACGCTGCGGGAAAGGCAGCGTTACCCCCGATGAGGCATTTGAGTCCTGCAGGATTTGCCCGTTAATATCAGTGTCTCGAAAACACATGTTGGCGACCAGGGACGTGCACAAGTACGGGCTAATGTTGCCCGGGCAACGGCCCGTTTGCCATTTTTGTCTGACCTGCCCCCCTGGAGAGAGCGAGAGTTTTTTTTGTTTTCTGTTGTGGCCGAATCAACATGATAAGCCCAGTATTGTAGCGTCTCACTGCGATAAAAACACAACTTGTCAGCGCTGTCATCTGCCCCCAGTCACGTGACTTTGTTTACAATCTGACAGCTGGAAGCAAAGCAAAGCCCTCCGAGTCCGGCCTCATATGGCTATGGTGATCACACCAAATGCCTGCCTTGCGTTCGAGTATAGGGGACAAACCAGGGGACCTAAATATACCTGTTAGTGTGCTTCTGTGAGTTCTGTCTTTCTGTGTCTTTTCATCTGCTCCGTGAACTCCCTCAACGGGGCCGCTCGCTCTCTTCTCTTGATTGCCCTCTCACGGGTGAACAGTTCAATGCCCCGCTTCATTGTAGGATTTGTGCCATGTCTCCACTTTAGTTTGACCATCTCTGTTATTAAGTTATGGAATTCTAAATAAATAAGTAATTATATACCTTACCGTTACTGCGCTCATAAAGAATGATAAGAATAATGCGTATTGAACTGGTTTAATTAATTTGTGAGTTTATTTAAGGTAGGCTAATTAAATCAAATCAAATCAAATCAAATCAAGTTTTATTTATATAGCACATTTATAAGCGATTTTTGGTCGAGCCAAAGTGCTGTACAGAATAAAAATAGCCTACAGTAGGGACACTTTACATCAAATACAACAGCACAGATTGTTCGGAGTATCAATATGAGAAAAACTACACCCTCTGTCCTTAGACCCTCACATCGTACAAGGAAAAACTTCCGCGCAAAACCCACAGTTTTAAAGGGGATAAAAAATGGGAGAAACCTCAGGGAGAGCAACAGAGGAGGGATCCCTCTCCCAGGACGGACAGACGTGCAAGAAATGCGGTGTGTAAATCGAAGAGATAATACATTTTACAGCCTATAGACCGAGTGTTTAGGAAATGCGTGTGTCTGTAATAAGAAGATGAATCCACGAGGATGTCAGCCACAATCCTGTGGAAGCCATCAGGGAAGCAGCACGACACGACCCAGGCAGGACCGCAGCGATAGGTTCAGCCACAACCCGAAGTTCACGACTTAGTCCAGAGCTCAGGATAGAGGATCAAGGGCACAGGACTACAGCAAGACGATCAGCCTCGACTCCGGAACCCGGCGTAGATATAGATAAGAAAAAACAAGAAAAAGAGATTTGGCTGGGTTAATCTGAAACAAGAGAATACACAGACACAGACAGAGAGGGAAAAGGTCATTGGATAAAAGTTATTCTTGATAACCCTCAACAAAGATCTCCTGAAACCTCCCCACGCAATCTATCAAGTCTGACCCCTCAAGTGTACAAGTGAATTTAGAATAGTTTTTCTTCTCTTATATGAGAAACAAGGGTAATTAGTTAGAGGCCCTATTTTATCAGTAGCCTATGTCTGCCCAGCAGTTACAAAGGTCAAACTACATTAAAACAGAATTGTCCCCATTTTTCTTTAATAGTTACTAACATTAGATATTTTAATGAGATATGGACCGCAAAACATTTGCCTGAATAACGAATTTAGCAGTTGGACATGAAAGTCAATGAGTGTCACTTGCAATGACAGTGTTGTGTTTTTATTACATTACATTACATTGTGTCATTTGTTAGACGCTTTTATCCAAAGAGACTTACATACTCAATACTGTGGGCAATCCCCACAGGAGCAGTTTGGGGTGAAGTGTCTCAGGGACACAACGACATGCTGACTGCAGTGGGACTCAAATTTGCTATCCCCTGGTTCGAAGTCCAGCACACTACCCACTGAGCCACAGCCACCCCATTTTATTTTATGAACCTTTTACATTAAAAACAAGGGGGGGGAGGCCCTTTTTCCAGTTTAGAGCAATAGCTCCTCCAAATGTCTGTGCACGTCCCTATTGGCGACTGAAAGACATCCAGTGTTTGGTCTTTTCCGGAAGCATCCTACAGTGTCTCAACTGAAAGAGACAAACACACACAAAATATAATACAATTTTGAGATTTGAGGATATTTATCTCCCATTCTTTCACTTTTTCGGACATTTTCAACACCAAACATGTCGTTAATGTCTCTGTTTAGTGAACTACTGCAATCTGAAAGCCTGTACATTATTTAAATTACACTTTATCAGTAGAAAAATGCAGGAAATGACTTTTTTAATGCAGTATTTTCTGATATATCGCGCAACACAGAGATATTTCGCTCTGTGCAAACCTTTGACTCTAATATGTCATCAACATGAAACAAGAATATGAACCTGGCTTTATCCAATGTTCACACAAGAGTTCTACATCCTGACACATCCTTCATCTACACTGTCTCAACTGAAAGAGGACCAGAAACACATTAAAAATATAATAAAATGTGGAGACTTTGGGATATTTATCTCCCATTCTTTTACTTTTGCACATTTTACAGACCAGACATGTCGTTGATGTCACTGTTTACCAAACTACCACTTTTTCTGAAAAATGCATAAAATGATAACAATATATGTTAAATGCATGGTTTATACATGTAATTACTGGGGTTCCATTCCTTCTGATTACCTAATTTGGGCGTGCCTCTTTTGGATTTGGAAAGGTTGGCATGTATGCATATATCAACTACAATGTCAGCAGATTACATGTTTCTCATAGCAGGATAATGTCTGCATTCACACACGAAATACTCAGACAGTATACTCTGTGTGATTTACCCTAAAGTCAGTACATTATAGTTGGCGTTCCTAACCGAGCTACCGTTCATAGCGTGTATGCTACCAAGATAAACAACGACGCTACCGAGAGGTAGACATGCTAGGCGAAAACATTGTTTTCATGCCAGCTACAATGAATGACCGAACGTAGCAGACTACCCGTATAAGATTGCAATTGTAAACACGTTCTTCCTAGCCTAATATTAACCACTAGCTTTTGTTCATAGTGGTTTTATTACACAGAACAAGCCATTGACACAGTGCTAACTGGGCTAACGAAGTTGCTAGCGTTTACATATATCAACTACAATGTCAGCAGATGGCCTTACATGTTTCTCATAGCACGAGAATGTCTGCATTCACACACAAATGTATACTCATATACAGTATACCCCGGGTGATTTACCGTGCGGTCGGTCGCGAAACTTAATTAAATTATAGTTGGCTTTCCTAGCATGTATGCTACAAAGCTAAACAACAAGGCTACCTATAGCTAGACATGCTAGGAAAAACATTGTTTTTATGCAAGCTAAAAAGAATGACCGACACGTAGCAGACTACCGTATAAGATCGCAATTGTAAACACGTTGTTAGGGCTGGGTCAAAAGTTCAGGACCTACAATGGCAGAGACCAGATGGATTCAGTCTTTTAACAAAGTTTAATAAAGGAAAAAAGGAGCAACTAAAAAACAATCCACAAAATAAAGGTGGATCTAGTTCACGCTGGTGGCGGCGACAGGACTCAGGCTGGCTCGAGCAGACACTGGAAAAACAGAGGAAAAAACAAGGTTACTCTTCAACAAAAACAGCAAGAGAAAATCACACTAAGCTAGCCAACGACGTTCAGCTCTACCGAGTGAGACGGAATTATCTGGCGCTGGAGTGTGAACATGACCAGGGTTTTATGGAGGAGTTGATTAGAGGAGTACAGGTGCTCCTCATTGTGAACCAGCTGCGCCTTCTAACGATCACCACACTGCACAGGAGAGAGAGAGAGAGAAGACAGAGGGGAGGAGGAGAAAGCAAAACACCTAAACCATAACACACGTTATTGCTAGCCTAATATGAACCACTAGCTTTTGTTCATACTAGGTTGGCATATTACACTGAACAACTAGCAAACGTAGGTTAGCTTATACAAAAACTGATGCTCCGCTCAGAGCCGAAAAAACACTGTGTTAGACATGGGCGGAGCCTCTCTGGTGGTTGACTAATCAGAACAGAATGGCTGAGCTGACCAATCGGAGCACACTGGGCTCACAGGGAGGGGGGGGCAGGAGCTCAAACAAGCCGTTTAGGGCAGAGAGTGAATACCGGTGAATACTAGGGCTGCCCCCGACCAAAGATTTTCCTGGTCGACCACTGGTCGTCAGGTAAGGCCACTGGTCGACCACTGATCAACCAGTGGCGCGAATGAAAGCGCACGCAGAGACAAACCGCCTTTTTCGCGCAACCGGCAAGTAATTAAATTATGATTCTGAATGTGTTGGAAAAATCAACAAGGGGACTGTCTTAACATTTTGTTAATTTATTTCAACACAACATACCATATAACAACATCACACAACTTATGAACTTTTAAAACCAACACAATAACTTTATAAAACAAACAAAAACAGTCTTCTGTTAAAAAACTACATTTAAACTATATTTTTCGTTTCTTTTAAACATGTAAAATAAATATCAATTATTTAAACAAACGAATAAATAAATATAGGCTCATGCCAACTTAAATATTTAAATATCAGTGCAAAAGTAAACAGGCCTACGGAGAAGTATTCTCAACATGAAAATAAAACTTTCAGTTTTTTTCTGAGGTCGGAATGCAAACAAAAATTATAAATATACCGCAAAACTTAACTTAAACACTTCAGTTGAACGAACGAAGAACGAAAACTATAAACTACAAAACTATGGTGTTATATTAGGCTAGGCCACTACCTGACTTTCAGGGTTTCCCTCCGATCTTAGTCTTCTCATATTATGAGACAAGAACACGAGTTTGTCTGTGTTGTCCGGGAGAAGTGAGCTCCGTGTCTTGCTCACAATGAAGCCGGCTTTGGAAAATATGCGCTCCGATGGCGTGGATGTGGAAGGGATGGAGTGGATGTGGAAGGGATGGAGTGGATGCGCTTAGCTGCTCTGGCAAGCTTGGGATAGCGTTCCTCATTCATTTCCCACCAAATCAGTGGTCCCTTGTCCACCTTGGTTCGGTCCTCCAAGTATGTCTTCATTTCACTTTTCTCTTCTTCCGTCAGTTGATCTTCATCAAAGGCCATCAGCATTGATATGTCCTGCTGCTTTCCCCTTTGCCTCTTTGGTGCGGGCTCACTGTCCTCTGCGCCGCTGCTGTCCTCTCTCTGAGCAGTAGCTTCTTCTGCTGGAGATAAACTCTCAGCCAGATCCAACACCATTGTATATGCATCGTCCCGTTTCTCTGCATCGAGGAATGACAAGCTCTTGAACCGTGGGTCAAGGACTGCAGCTTGAATATATATGCTGCCCTCCAGACTCCCTGTGAGCTCCCACCTTTTGTCCATTTCCTCTGTGATTTTTTTCTTAACTGCCTTCACGGTCATGCTGTCATCATCACGACTCAACAAGTGGCGCCTCTTCATGTTGACGAGCATCGGCAGCGTAGCAGACAGAGATGCGTTTATATCTTGTGAGAGCAGCTCGGTGAGGGTGATCATGGTCATGTTTTTTTTTTCGGCGACCAACGACCATTTAAATCTTGACCCACCAAAGACTAATCGGGGGGCAGCCCTAGTGAATACACATACTTTACAGAGATGCTGTATGCGAAACCAATGTGAGTTTGGAAAATTGCACAGTATAAATCTATTTTAGTATACCTCAACAATGGAATTATGATCAGTGGAAATGGCCATGACATGGGACCTTTAACATACATACGGAAACTTCTGCTTTCGACAACCAGGCATGACAGGTAATTTGTGACTTTGCTCTCGAGAGCGTCAGGCCATTTTGTCTTTATGCGCCAATGAGCAGCTCTCATAGTGATGAACGAGGTCCTGCCTCCGACGCTGTATCCAGTTCTTATTATACATCCATGGTTTCAACCAGCAGCTGGCAGCCTAACCCCTCTGTACTCTGCCTGCTCTGCTGGTGAACATAATGTAGCATTTAACAGCTCAAGAGCTAACTAGACCAAACCAGAGCTAAAAGGGAGAGAATATATCTGATAGTGATAGATCTATTGTGTATGGGTCATACAGCTCCATTGTTGTCAAACCCTATTCAAACACATCAATGAGCCACACTTAATGCAGTCTAAGGTTTACTGTGTGATTTGCTGTGGCCATAAGATTCAAAATTAAAATCAATATTTGTTTCACTGTTACACTAGCAAACATGTAACTTAATTACCACAACAACACATACTGTAGTTTTTTTTACTACACATACACCATCCTTAACACATCCTAACTAAAGCTCCAGATGTGGTTGAACTGTTTGAAATACTACAGTGTATCCTACAGTGATCAGCTGTTGAGTGTTATACTGTAGTGCTTTCACAGCCCCCACCAACAGTTCTTTCTATGAATAATACATGAGAAAGGTGAAAGGAAGGTGAAGGAAACATACATGTGAATGACGGTGTAATGCTTCTGTTATTCTCCCTCCTGCCATCAGGACTATGCCGTTAGCTATCTGTATCTCCATGGCGATTGTAACTTGCTGCTATGTGCTGACCAATGTGGCGTACTACACTGTGATGTCAGCAGAGGAGCTCCTGGCCTCGGAGGCCGTCGCTGTGGTAAGTCATGCATCTTAAGTTATTTTTAAGTCAAAGACCCTTGATAACATCTTATTTTCAGTTGGATGATGAATTGGATGAGTTGGATTTTATTTACATTTTTATTGGAAATCACCAACTAACGTCAGAAAACAGAACATCTTTGAGCATTTCTGGCTTTTTTTGTAACACAACATCTCCTGATCCTGATAAATATAGTTGAACATACATTTTTCAAGCTAATAACAAGATCTAATTTATCTAAATAGCCCATCTTATTTCAACAAATCTTACAAAGCAAATGTTCACTGATCTTTTTACTTATTACAACTGAAAACACTTTAACTTGTTTTTGGAGCAGCATTTTTCCAGTGTAACGTTTCACCCCCCCTCTGTTGGGTTACTTTGGGAGTTTTTCCTTATGCAATGCGGGGTCTAAGGACAAGCTGTAGAGCCCCTGACACAAATGTATAATATGTCATATTGTGCTATTAAAAATAAAATGTCATTGATTGATTGAAACAAATCAAACAAATTAATTAATAAAGTAAAAAAGTTACACTTAAAGGTCCACAACATTCCATTGTTGAGGTCTACTAGAATAGATTTATACTGTGCAATGTTCCAAACTCACATTGGTTTCTCATACAGCATCTCTGTATAGTATGTGTATTTACTCTCTGTCCTAAACGGCTTGTTGGAGCTCCTGCCCCCCCCTCCCTATGAGCCCACTGTGCTCTGATTGGTCAGCTCGCCCACTCTGTTCTGATCCGTTACAGCGGAACATCAGTGATTATGTGTTACAATGGCGTTAGCAACCAGAAAATTACACCAGTAAGGACAAACAGATGAGAATGCTGCGTGGGGTCTGGGTGCTGTGTTGGCGGGACGTTGCGCACGACGTTGTGCGGCTCGCTGCTGCGAGGAGCGGACAGTGTGAGCTGGGTTCATTTCCTGCTTGCCGAGTGGGGTCTGCGAGACAGCGAGACAGAGCAAATGGACGCGGGAAGGGGGGGATGCTGAGGGGGCTGCAGCACCCCCATCTGTGAGGCTCCACTAGCACCCGCACCCCCAAACGCGGTGCACCTACAGTGTAAGCGCGCCACAGTTTCGCCACTGCGAGGCTCCACTTGCACCTCCCCCCCAGCACATCACAGTTTCGCCGCTGAGAGTGTGTGGTGTGTGTGTGAGGAGCTCCATGGATTGGTCCATTTTGACCAATGGGTCCATTTGGGCATGGACACGTCACTGTACCCAGGAAGAAAACAATGGAAAAAGAGAAATCTACAACGAGGCGTCATACCCTACCGGGCGCGTTTCAGAAGCATTTCGGAAGCGGAGCGTCTTGCCTGTCTGCTCGCAGTTTTTGTTGATTTGGGCATATTTCCTGGACAGGCTACTTTGTAAAGACAAATTTAATAATAATTGTAATATCCCAGTTATAAACGACATGAATCAAAGATGTGTTGCTGTATTTTAGTGGTAAAAAAATGCATTCATCATCATAATTATTCTATATATATAATTTACACAGTGCCTGTAAACCGGAGGAGAACGCTGGGATTTCTCCTCCTACTTGAACGACTACGGAGGGATAGGGGCTGCAAAATTAGTTTGTGTGTATGTGTGTATATATATATATATATATATATATGCTATGCTCTGAATGTTACACTTCCTGCCTGCCCGACATTAAACTACTGAATGGCTCTGTACTGTACCTACAAGTATTAATTAACTTTAAAACATTAATATGTAGTTGTTACCTTCCACTCCACAAACTCCAGCGATTAAAAACCAGGCCTTGTCCTTTCTGATGTTGTCCTTGTAAAAAGCATCGGTTACATCATATAAAATAATGTGTTTTTCCACCTCCAGAATGAAAAGCTCCTCGTCCATTGTGCGTGTCGTAGTGAAGGTGTTGTTATGAAGGAGGGGGGGTCTGCAAAATTAGTATATGTGGGGGATGGGCCTGGCCCGGATGCTCTGACCGTTCCACTTCCTGCCCATGTTACGGCTGCGCCGCGACAAAAATAGGATTCATCCTAATTTTAGAGGAGCCCTGCGCCGAGCCGCTTCTGGGCCGCTTCTGGGCCGCTTCTGGGACGCTTCTGGGACGCTTCTGGGACGCTTCTGAGCCGTAACGCGCCGCGTGTGGTGGAATAGCACCCATTGACTAGAGTGGCCACGATCGCCGTGAGCACCGCCTAGCAGCCGTAACGCGCCCGTAATGCCCCCGTAATGCCCCCGTAACGCACCCGTAATGGTTATTGTTGTGAGAACGCTGGAACACTTCCTTCTCTGTGTTTGTGGACTCCAAAGTGTTTGTGGACTCCAAGGTGTGAAATCTTTGAGGCCATAAGTGTCAGACGCAAGTAATTCAGTGTTCCCAGATGTTTAGGCTCTCTCCTCAAATATGTTGATTACTCTCTGTGAACCAGTTAAAAGGTTTAGCAAGAGAGAGACTCTTCAGAATTGACGTGGCAAATCTCCGGTCAGAACCTCTGACTGTGTGACTTGTGATGTGAATCCTCCAGCCGAAGCTCCTAAATAAACCATCAGTGTTTGACATCAAAGCTCCTGCTCTTCCCGTGTCTCCTTCATGAGTCGGTGACTCCCACTGCATTGCTACACAGAAGTTTCTCCCACAGCAAGAAGAAGGAGTAAGGTAGATGTCAAAATTCTACCATTTGCAGCCAATAAATAAAAACATGGGTTTAGTGTGAAATTCAAAAAAATGCTTCCTGTAGATGCACTGGTTTCACTGGTTTCCCAGTTATTATTTCTTACATTTTGAAACGAGCCACCAAGCTGCCAACAGAGTTTTGTATTTAAGTTCCTCACAAGGCTGCGCTGATAGCATTGAGTTGAGCTCTCACCTCTTTACTGTTAGTGATGTTTTCTATTATGTAGGCACCACGGTTGCCTTCCTGCACTTAACATGGAATTATTAGCAAAGTGTCTCTGACTGCTCAACTTCCCAGCAGCTGTTAATGTGATTGTTCCAGCCCAGCCCTGTTAAAGCTAATTTCATCACGGACATATCCTAATAACAGCCACCACTGCTTATTAGACTGAGGACTGCTATCAGTGCTACTGTAAGCCTTCAGCAGGGAGAGACTCATTCACTAAGAGATCTCTGATCTTTTCTAACGCAGTTAGTTTTATTGCCCTTTGTAGGATGAGTGGTAGGAGAGCCTTAAGAAAGGTGTTAAGAGGATTTATCTGTTCTTAGAAGGCTGTGATGTGATACAATAATTACAATCTGTACACCTTCCTCACAGACAGCTGGCAAAAGTTTACATCTCAAACTTAATTTGTCTAGAAGTTGTCTTGAGGAGGCTGGCCTCCGGGCACTATTAGTAATTGTATACCACATACATTTAAGGTCAGTTCACATAATGTAAGTTTGGAGAGGCAGAAAGAGTTGAAGGGTTGGAAGACTTCCATTCAGACAATTGTCATTGATGCCCCGTCCACACAGCAGCGTTAAAAAAATCTTCCAACGCTTCTGAAAAAATTCTCGCCATTGACTTTGAATAGAGAGGCGAAGTCCCTCCCCTTCCGAGGGAGCTCATGGGACCCCGGAAGCGGAAAATGATACATTGAAGTCAATGGAGAGAGAAAAGTTATCTTCTGATCCCGTTTGAATTGTGCCACGAATGACACATAGGATGTTTGTCAATCTTAAACAATCATTTCCATGTAAAGAAAGTCACTTTTGAAATATAAGACTATGAAAAATACGCAACTAGAAAGACTACAAATCCCAGAGTCGCGTAAGTGATGTCACCATTGTTTTCTTCCACTAAGAGATAGCTAAGATCAGCGCCATATAGATATCATCTATCTATATGGCGCTGGCTAAGATAAGATAACTTTAACAAGATGCCTGTGTGCTTAGTACCAGGTTGTTATCATACCAGCAATGGGTCTTGCTCTTTCTTTCGCCTCCCGTCTGATGAAAGGACCTGGAGTGGCTGGATCAAGTTAGCTACCTAGCTAGCACGTTACCTTAACAATAAGTAACATCAAGTAACCCAACATGTTAAACAGTAAGAGTAGTAGGCTAGTCATATTTCGTGAACCCTTTGAAGAGTACTGTCACACCGTTGTGATCATTCTATAGTACACAACTTAAGCCCGGGGGAGAAATGCTAACATTACATTAGCATCTACGATCTTTTCTACTTCACGCTATCTGCACAAATGGTTGACATTAAACATTAAAAAGACCAGGCAGTTCAGAGAGAATCAAATGAAGGAAGGCAGGCAGCTTTGCATGACATTCTTCTGGACGTGTTTCATTGTGGTGATCGTGAGGGTAGTGAATCCTTTTGTTGACAAGACAGTAGTGACGGCCATCTTGGTGACTTGTGTTGTTCTGCTAGAGCGGAGATGTAGTTCATTCAGCGTTTCACACAAAAAAATGTGTTACTTCACAGTTTTACGACACATTACAATTCAAACGGGATCAAAAGATAACTTTTCTCTCTCCATTGACTTCAATGTATAATTTTCCGCTTCCGGGGTCCCATGAGCTCCCTCGGAAGGGGAGGGACTTCGCCTCTCTATGGGGTGACGTCACTTTGCCTCGCTTCTCGCCGAACTGCATTCTGGGGAAGCAAAGCGAAGATTTCCAGGATTTCCAGGATTTTCAGGATTCAAAAGTTGAGCAATGTTCAACTTTTGAAGCTGAGGTGGAAGCGTCAGCCAATCAAATCTGAAAAAACTGAACATTATGAGTGAACAGCGATCTCACATAGCGTCCGTCCCTGTCCAGATGAGATGGGTTCAGAGGGTTTCAGTAATCTAACTTCAGACCAACATAATGCTTTATTTACCAGGTCCATCTTTGCTTGCAGATAACTAACGTGTAATGGTTGCATTAAAACAGTAACAAAACTGTATTGCATGATTATTGAGTGTGCTTCCAGTGTCTTTTTGTATACAACTACAAATACATAGGACACATTCAGATTTGTTTCTTCATACAGCCCCCACTCCTCCACACAAGAATGGACTGTGATTAATCAGCACTGAATGGCTTCATGAATAATAAGCAGCTTTTGCTCCCACTTGTGCATGACCTATTTATGACAATTACTGCCAGCAGCACTGTCAACTGCTCGAATTCTATCTAACCAGCTACAGTTAATAAAAAGACAAAACCGCAATTCAATAAACTGATAGCTGGAGAGTGTTATACATTCAAAGCAGAGCCCCGCTGTCATTTTAAAAGAGCTATCTAACATAATTTTTTGCTTCATTTCTTTCTTTGGTTTTGTTAAGTACAATGTATTCAGAACAGAGAGGAATGGAAGAAATGAGAAACAGCTAGCCAAGCTAGTTAAAAAATACTCCAAATAAATTACCAGAAGCTCTAAGACCCCCAAATACCATGTTATAGTTTGTTTGTGAGGTTCAGTTTGGATCAACAAGCTAACTACTTCCTATGTCATTTTGAGATGTGATATATTATTTTCTTGGTAAATGAGAATTTCTCAACCAGTAAACAGACAGACAGATCCAGTGAAACTCACGTCATGATGATAGTGATACTTATTAAGTACTTTAAGCAATATCTCCACACCTTTCTCCCTCTGTGATGCCTGTTGTTTTGTCGCCACAGACTTTTGCAGAGAAGCTGATGGGGAACTTCTCTGTCGTGGTGCCGCTGTTTGTGGCCTTGTCCTGCTTTGGCTCCATGAATGGCTCCCTCTTCGTCTTATCAAGGTACAGACAGGCTTCCTCTCCACTGGCTTTAAAGCTTTGAGTATCATCACCACTATCTTAACAAGCAAAGTGACTAGAATGCGACCACACACGTATAAAACACACACTTATATAAAGTGAGGCAACCCTAACCAGGCAGAGTGGGATGCTGTTTGTTTTTTAAATTACTTTCAATGCCCATCCGTTCGCTGTAATTTCCTGTTTTGAAGACCAGCACACTGCCTCATACGTTTTCCTGTAGTCTTTATTATAGCAGCTATCGGTGGAATAAGTACATACACATGCCTGTAGAAAACGGCTAATACCACAATATGATAACAACAAACAGTCAAGATAGTCAGATTAGCTTGGGTTGCTATGCTAACATCACCTGCCTAACGGCCCGTCCACACAGCGGCGTGCGTTGAAAGCTTCACCATTCACTTTGAATGGGGTGACGTCACTTTTCGCCGAACTGCATTGTGGGAAGCGACGCGGAGCGTTGCTGGCGTGGCTCGCTGCAAAAGTT
>CALSBZ010046681.1:71095-84554 GCA_943591055.1 Gobionotothen gibberifrons | reverse complement strand
CTAAGAAAGTGGATCAGTCCAGTTCTGAAGTCTTTACACTGGTTCCTGTCTGTCAGAGAACTGATTTAAAAATACTGCTGCTGGTTTATGAAGCATTGAATGGTTTAGGCCCAAAATACATTTCTGACCTCCTGCTAAATTATGAACCATCCAGATCTCTCAGGTCTTCAGGGACGGGTCAGCTTTCTGTCCCCAGAGTCACAACTAAACATGGAGAAGCAGCGTTCAGTTATTATGCTCCAAATATCTGGAACAGACTCCCAGAAACCTGCCGGTCCTCTGCAACTCTGACTACTTTTAAATCCAGGCTAAAGACTTTTATTTTTGCTGCTGCTTTTAATTGAACTATTCACATCTTAAACTGCACTGTAACTTTTATCCATGTATTTTATATATTAGCTTGTTTTATGTTTATTGTATTCTCTTAGATTTTTAAAGACTTTATAATATGATTCTGCTACACTACTGCTCTTAATGTTTTTCATTTTTGTGAAGCACTTTGAATTGCCTTGTGTTGAAAGCTGCTATATAAATGATTTGCCTTGCCTAAAAGAAACATGTGAATGTGATCCAATTCCACAAACAGTGGACTCCCTGAATATGCATGCATATCCTTGTATCTGCCGACAAAGACAAAATGGATAGTAATCTAAGCGTGTCCACAGGTCCCGCTCTTCATCCCGGTGGTTTTCTGCCTCACCTGTTTCTTCATGGTCTTCCTGTCTCTGTACTCGGACCCGGTCAACGCAGGGATTGGATTTGCCATTTCCCTCACTGGCATCCCCGCCTACTACATCTTCATTTACTTTAACCATAGACCAAAGTGGCTTCAGAGGGCATTAGGTGAGTCATAACTGAAACATGTTAATGGGACTTCACATCCAACAGCAAAACGATGAAAATAAATGGATCAGACTATTTTATTTTTCTCCAAGTGATACTTTTAAAAAAAAAGTAGTAGGTCAGGACATTTTTGCTGATAGTATCTTATTCCCAGATAGTCATAACCGTGTAAATGTTCTTTGTGAGCTCTTTTGTTTTTCCATCACACATTGTGTTTAGGTTAATGTGTCAAATATTTCCCCTTGTATAAACCAGAGATGTGTGTGTGGTTGCCTTTGTGTCTCCAGACTGCTTCAACAGAACCCTGCAGATCCTCCTGGTGGTGGTCCCCGCTGAGGAATAACACCTCACAACTACACCCCCCCCTTGAGATCACTCAATACTGAGCTGAACTCAGACTCTGCATTGGAAATTGTTTAAAGTTCTAAGTATGTATCTGCTGAATGTGAGTTTATAAAATGCGTTTTGATAAAGAATAATGTTTTATGCTGAAAGAAGTAAAATTCATTTTATATCTCTGTTTCATTGTTTGTGTGAGCATTGTGACTTGTGTTAATGTGACAGGAAATGGCATAGAGCCTCACTAACTGTGTTTCTGAACAGAGCGAGTCACTGTTCATGATTCATGGATTCTTTCAATGGATTTTGTAACACATTCTTACAGCTAGCAGAGGTGAAAGAAGCACTCTTATACAGTATTGTACTAGAAGTACCAGAGTGTAGGAATACTCTGTTACAAGTGAAAGTCCTGCATTCAAAATGTTACTGAAGTAAAAGTACAAAAGTATTATCATCAGAATATATATAGTTAAAGTCCAACAAGTAAAAGTAGTCATTGTGCAGATTGGTCCATTTCAGAATAATATATATGATATGTTTTATAATGATTGATCATTAAAGTGTTCTCAAAGCTGGTAAAGGTGCAGCTAGTTTGAAGGACTTTGTATACTGCAGGGTAGCTTGTGGATTTACTCCAGGTGGAACTAAAGTCTGATTCAACACTTGATTAGATTTCACATCATTCATCCACATCTGTGAAGTAACTAAAGGTATTAAATACATGTAGTGGAGGAGAAGTACACCATTTCAATCTGAACTGTAGTGGAGTAAAAGTACAATGTAGTAACACATTTAAATACTCAAGTAAGTCCCTCAACATTTTACTTAAGTAAACTTGAGTACATCTACTTAGTTACTTGACATCAATGACATATAGTGGGAACCAAATTGTTAAAGCTCAAGTTTTATGTGCCGTAGTAAACCACAGGTTTTTCTCCAGAGACACACTAACTTCTTACGACTATTACCCTGCTGTTCTCAGACTGACCCCAGATCAGATTGGTGTGTCCTTCTTTCAGACAGTTTGCAGATGGTCCCCCCTATTACAATGACCTTTGCCCTTTGATTTATATGTTAATATGACTTTCCAACACTTCCAACCCAATGAGGACTGTGCTCCTGTTGTAGTCCACTCACATTTCATATCAGCCTGTCAGCAGCATCACCTCGCTCCCTCCTGCATCCCCAATGAAGTGCTTTGGCCCTGCGCTGCGTGCTGTGTGTGTGTGTGTGTGTGTGTGTGTGTGTGTGTGTGTGTGTGTGTGTGTGTGAGTCTGGCTGCAGTCTGCTGATGTGGCTGCTCTCCATTTCTCCCGGGTGGGATTTGCAGGTAATCTGTCTGTGTAACCGCCGCCCTGTGGCACACTGCATTCCCTCTCAATGCTGTAAATGGAGGGCTTTTATTGCTGATGAGAGGATGGCAGGAAGGAGACAAAATGCCCCAGAGCTTCCACTTTAGCGCTGAGCCATAAAAAGCTGGGTTAAACTCAGCTAGTGTTGTGTTCAAAATTCCAGGAAAGACAGACAACTTCTAAGTTTAACTATTTATTATGAGAGAGCAAAAGATATATATTCACTTGGCCAAGGACTCCGTCACGCTGTAATCTGTAACCACTTCTTCCGGAAAGAGCCTCGAACCTCGTGCGTGCATACATTTTTATTACACAGGGCGTTGCCCGTACATTTATGATTGGTCAAGACTAGCTGAAGAGATACCATGGTTTAGACTTGGTTCTCTTTGGTAGGTGCACAGACTTTGGAGGATCGTGTTGCCAAGAGACTTTGTTCAATCAGCATTCGGCCGGCCTGTGGAAGTCCCTCCCTACTCTGGCACTATCATACGTAATTTGTTTTCGCTAAAGTTTCTACAGAAAAAGTGGAATCTTCATAAGGCTGCTTCCTAGCTATGTGTGGGAGCGGAGCTCACCCAAAGCTCAAGGCCGGAGTGATGTCCTGTTTATGAATAACTCTTTGAATTCTTCCAGTGTCTGCACCTGACCAATACTCTGTATTGCAAGCTGAAAACTTTCTTCTGACTATTCCCTTCGTTGGTATCTAATCCATCAGAACCTGGGATTAGTGATTGTGTCTATTTATGTTATAGTAATAGCAATCTCATGAGCACAATAAGCATATAATGTAATAATAAGAATCCCTCTTGTAATGTTATATAAAAATAGACTCCACAAATCCCTCCTTTCACACCTTTTAAGGTGTGCATCTAGTCTACGTCTATTTTTCTTTTTTACTGCGTCTCTGGTGTAATTTATGAATCTCTGCTGGTTATAGTAGATATAGTTCTCCCCATCCACATCCTTGTTGATTGTGGCACAGAGGAATATTACCTCAAAACCTGCTGATATTTGGTTTCTATCTTTAAACTCATCAGGAGGCACCCTCATGCTGTCTTTAGCTTAAAAACTCCCTCCTGGAACTATTTAGTTCTGCTCTCTGTGGGGTGTTCTGTGAGTAAGGTTCATTTAAGATTGAGTTACAGCCCTTTGATTGTTCATTAGATATTCTAGTACCATTTCATACTTTCACAAGTCAAACACATGCTCTTTCATTTACACTTTTCGCTTTAAATCTCACATTCTCTTCGTCTTAATTTTCTGTTTAAACCACATGTATGTCTTTTCTTATCTCTGTAAATTATAAATGGTGTGCTTATTATTTCTATTGTTAATGTTTTCTAAATTAACTGTAGACCTCCTATTTGCCAGTGCAGCTTCAGAATCTTAATACTTGGCCTGTGCCATGTTACAAACAAAATATAACTCCAACATCTTCAGGTGAACTAAATCACATATTTCAATAGCTCTGAATTTCTGATGAGCATCTGTGTTATTCTTAAATCAAATCCTTGAAATCCTATTTAAAATCTAAATATAATAATGAACTACTCGTGTTTCTGGTAAAGAAACACACACTAATGTTATGGATTCAATAACAACTAAAATCATGATACTGTCAAAGTGCATGGATTGCACCTGGCAATACTGCTTCTACCTGTCAGTGCTTGGATATTATCAAGTTGAAAAAATGAATACAAAATTCCAACATACTCTCATCAAATGTCTTTCTATTATGAATTTAAATTGCCCTTGTGAAACTAGTCTTGTGTTAATTTCTATCCCCATAATGACCTAAAAAATAAAGTCCATGGCTTTTTACTTCTAATTATTTACCAGGCTAGAGACAGGATGTTGTCTAAATTAAATAATGTCGCATTACATTACTATGTTTTAGCTTTACTTAACTGTAATATGTTCTTTCTACATTTCAAACCCCACTTACTCTAATATTTGTTAAAAAAAATCCACATTACAAAATGGTTTCATCATCACAGGTCAACTTCTTTGGTATTCCCATTCTGGACTTACATCTCTCACAGTAGCCCCTTGGCCACTGCTTCTGCGTTACCTGTTCAAAATTCAATCAACATTTAGAAACATGTCAACATTCATCAAACAGTGTCTTATGGACATGGAGTAGGTTCATTCTAAAACTGTCAATCAATGGTCATATTGAACATCCGAGTTGGGGCGGCAGGTTTCTTTCAATCCCTAAATGGAAAAAATGTAGATTGTGAATTTTACAGCCATGTTGATATAATACATTATACACACACTCCCCCCTTTTTACACATGAACCCATGTGTAACAAAATCCTGTATGGGAAGAAAACCTTCAGGTAATCAGTGATTATAAGAAAATACCAAACATTATTCACAAATGTACATCCATTATTTTTCCACTGTAAACACTCCAGTGAAAAGAAGTGTTTCTCTCCATCTTTCAGTCCTAAAAGAAACATAATCTCTTTGCAAACCGCCACCTCCTGTGGGAGAAAAATATATCAAGTAGATTAGAAACGGGTCACATGTGCGGTTTTCCAATTTTGTGGAATTTTAGGAAACCTCTCGTTTCCCTTGGAGCTCCAAAATAATGTGTTAGTCCAAAAACATGCTTGGTTAGTCATTGTTTTAAATCATGCAGTTACACTGATCACATGTAGACATACATTCACACTCACACTGTCTGGTTGTAAAGTCAAGTTTGGTCAGGTTCACCCCAGAGTCAGTCATTGAAAGGGCTTTTCTCAAGTAACACTGTCAGTCAGGGTCAAAGGTAATTTGGCCTCAGTCTTTTGGCCATGTGTCATGCTCTGCAGAGACTTTGATATTTCAGCATAGGCAGGTATCCTTTGTCTACAAAAATCTGTCATATATGGAGCGCTACCATTTATTAATTCACGATTACAACTATAATTTTCAAGATATCTCTAACTTTTCATTGGGACAGCTGTTTCCCACATTTCCTGAAATTTGTTAGCCAACATTTTCACTTCCTTATAGTACTACTACTACTGCAGTTTATTAACACCTAATCTATATTAACCTCTTAAGCCCTGAGCCTGTTTTTCAGGTTTCAGGCTCGAAAATGCCACGAACACAACAAATGATATATCTTCACTTCTAAAAGGGATAAATTCATAATTATTTTTGTCAAAGCAAGGTTACATCTGTGAGTTGGATGTAGAAGTGTAAGAATTAGGGCCGGGACTCGATTAAAACAATTAATCTAATTAATTAGAGGCTTTGTAATTAATTAATCGAAATTAATCGCATTTTTAATCGCATATAAATATTTGACCTGAGAACAGTGAGAAGCAAGTTTTTTCACATGGATTTTAGTATACCATTGAATAATGACTGAATACATAAGCTTAAGCAACAAAACATTGTTTATTTTTTTTCAAGGTGGTACTTAACCAAGACCAACAGAAAAGTGACATTTTTGCCATAAAGTGTAGCAATAGCATATTTAGGAATATAGTACATTTCAGAGATTCAGGTAGCCTATAGGTAGGTAGACCTTCTGTAAACTATAACACTTTGTTTTAAAGTAAAACACAATACTTTCAAGTACATTCAGAACATTGGAAACCCTGACTATTAGAAAACATCTCTCTGTTGCTTCAGAGGCCATAACAGACTTTGTTGATTTACCAACAGTTTTTTGCAGCCCCTTATCTTCTACCACTCCAAGTGGTCTACAGTCGAGTGCAATCCAGTGAGCCAGGGAGTTGGTTATTTGTTCAGACGTGGACTTAGTTATCCTGGCCCTGAAACCAGTCATCTGGTTGAGTGTGGGTTGGGTGTGTGGGTCCTCCTTGTACTCGGAGTCGGGCTAACGTACACGCTATCTTCCACGCTAGCTGCTATATGTTTAGCATTGAGGTGATACTTGAGGCTTGATGTGCTGCGGTGATATGCAAATTCCTTTTTGCATAATTTGCACACAACCGTGCTCTTATCGACGCTTCCATCCGTCCGTCTTTTAAAACAAAATGTCCCATCCACGGGGCCAACCAACGCGGTCTCATCAGCTTCTTCGTTCATGTTTGAATTGTTCACTGTGGTTTGTTGTTGTCTGAAGTCATGAACGTTAGTTGGTGCTCCAGTATAATCGGTACGCCTGAAACTCATCCAGTGAGAAACGTTCCACGGTGCAAAAATAACTGCGATTAAAATGCGTTAATTTTTTTAACGCGTTAATTTTTGTGTAATTAATTAATCTTAATTAACGCGTTAAAGTCCCGGCCCTAGTAAGAATCAATATAGATATTTTTATTTTAAAGTAAATTCAGATGGAACATAGTAAAAACATGTAAATTCGAATGTCCGCCTAAAAAAAAACCTTTACTTATAGTGAAAACCACCCTTGCATGATGGGTTAGTAGACTAAAAGCTTTTTATAACATATAATAAGTACCCTGTATCAAGATTGATGCAAAACAAGTGAAATTTGAACTTTTTAGAGAGATTTAGACAAATAAAGTCCAGGCGGACTCACCTCTGGGTAATTTGGGAACCATCAGTTCCATTTGACCTTTTTCTCTGTAAAAATCATTTTATTACTTTGAATTTTCACTATAGGTATTCATTCCATCCAAATACAACTGTTGTAAAAAAAGAAAAGAAAAAAAAAAACATACAAAATGAAGTTTGACTCCAACTGGAGCAGATTTATTATGCATCGCTGTCAACATTAGTCACAATTTCCATTGCCTGTAAAGTAGTAAGCATCTCTTTGCTGTGAGCCATTATTTGACAAAAGTCAAAGTATAGAAAAAGTCCTAAACGCAAATCTTGTAATCTGCTCTGGTATCTGCTGTCCGCTCTGTGCTCCGTGCGCTCTGGGTCCTGCTGCAATTCCTGCTTCCTTACGTAGTAAACAATAAGTAAAGTCTGCAGCGGAAGGTGCTTACGCTGGCTGGCATTTTTTAAACTTTACGCAGGACCATATCTCTGGAACCCATTGGTCGATTTGTGTGATTTACACCTTTTTCTTAACCATCAGATCCAATAGAATCGAGTGGCAGTTCCCAAATCCACGTAAATATTACCATAGCGGACATAATAGAGAAGCAACGGAGAATATCTGAAAGTGCAAGCCTGGGCTGCAAAACTTTATACCCAGTATATTGCCATAAATATGATGATGGATTATCAGTAAAAAATTCTACGTGACACAAAGACATTGGATTAACCTTGAGTGGCGTTTTTATTCCGGTGAACACAACTTTTGATCACAAATCAAAAAAGGTAAGACGGAGTTATTGTAATATTTTTGAAACCGGATGTTGTTTACTTTCTCTTTTCTGGCTGATAGCTCCACAATTCGGGGTCGTACAGTGATGACATTACATGTCTGGAATCGGTGGAGTCTCAGCTTTAAATCGTATATCTTGTTTGTGCAGTTAAGATAGTAATAAGGGCATTTCTACCGTGAGCTCTGTGTAAAAGTATGTTAGCATTAGTTAGCATTTTTTCACTCAATGCTAATTCAAAGGCTTGGTATTACTCTTGTGTTTTCTTTAGCAAAAAATTGTTCATATTGTCAGTTAGCGGAGTTTCTTACCTTTAAAAGGGTATGGAACATTAATAGTTTCATAAATGTTAAGAAGCCCTGAGACATAGTCTCGAAAAAAAACTGTGGGGGGGGTCCACTGGGGGGACCTTCGGGTTTAAGAGATTAAAATGTCTAATAGATCTATTTCAGAAACTTGTGCATATAATTATTTTCTTGAGTCAAAACATTATTATGATCTGTGAAGCTCTGCCATGTATTTCATAATTCATTATATTCATTTATCTTCAATTCTGGTCTATTTAAAGAAAAATCCTTAGCAGTGCGTGGAACCATGGCTGTCCGAACATGTAACAATTACTCTTTCCTTTATCAAGGATTTAAAAACAGAAGTAATTTCATCAGTGGTTTGTAGTTGAATTTAGGAGTTATCACTTATAGCAGGTATATTTTTACTTTTTAAGATCTCTACATTTCAGGTCATCACTGATTAAATGGATGTCCATTGGAAGGAAATTAAATGTTGCTGTTTTCTATTTTTATTTTATTTTAAACTCTACATCTTGGACTACAAACAACAGTTATTTCCACATTTAAAGTTCTCCTATAGTAATAACTATGCTACAATGGTGAAACCAATACCTCAAATTGAAATACTATATCTTTGTCACAGTCCTTCCTTCCACCTATTTTCTGCATTAACATTCCTTAGTCACCTGGTAGTCACACCCTGTTTCTCTCTCTTACTCTGTTACACCCATCAGCTCCATTAGTATATAGGCCCACTTCATTTTCACATCAGTGCCAGATCGTACTTTGCAGCATGCCAGTCTTTCCCGCATTATCTTCCAGATTGCTCTCCCGGTTTCGACCCTGTCTGCCCCTGACCAGCCTGCCTCGCCTGTTATATCTCTCACAGGCTCCGCCCTCTACTGGACTCTATGGGTACTACCTTATCTTGCGAGCATTCTTCACTGAAAATCTAAATAGACGTGGCCGGCCAATGGCGGGCCTACCTGAATGCGCGCGCATCACGCCCTATAAAAGGAGGCCTCGCCTCCTGATCGCCATCCCTTTCTCTTCAGCGACGGAAGTATTGTTTTCACGGAAGAGACTAGAGACGTTGTTTTGAGAGTATGGAGATTTTTGAGCACAGGGCTTGCCCAAAATGCCCGAATCTGATCGCGGGAGCAGATCCTCACCCCTTCTGCTACCTGTGTATGGGACCTGAACATGCCGTGAGCGGTATGGAGCCGGCACCGGCGTGTGCAGCCTGCCAGGTGCTTCCTCGGCTCATGCGAGAACGTCGCGGGCAGCACTTTTTGGCGGCGGAGGCTCCGCAGGAGGAGGTGGAGGGCTCGGATCTCGAGGTCGTCGAGATGGGCGAGTCAGGAGAGGAGGACGTACCGTTCCGGTTCCCCCTGCCGTGGGGCCAGTCGACACCGACTCCGGAGGAGGAGGACGAGAACGCCTCGGTGTCTGGAGCACCAACTCTCAGGTCTGCGCGGATGGATTTCCCGGCGGTGATGACTCTGGCGACGGAGTGTGTAGGCCTACCGCTCCCCCCACCGCTGCCACCGAAGCCGATAAGCCGCCTGAGACAGGGGTATTACGGCCCGGCGCATCCAGCGCAACCGACCTTCGTTTCGCCCCAGCTGCCTGATATATGGCGGTGTGTGGAGGCGACATGGCAGCAGCCATTAAAAACGAAGGCTCCAGTAGCCGCTATGGCCGGTATCATCAAGGTGGAGGGCCGCGCGGACACTTCGGGTTCGGGTGTGCCCCCCCTTGATGAGGCTTTAGCGGCCCTTCTGCTCCCGAGGGAGGCTGGTTGGGCGGAGGGCCCCGGGACCGAGATGCTTTGGAATATTTGGATAAAATATTCAAGCTCGGTACGCAGATGGCGGCTGCAGCGAATAATCTTGGCGTGTTGGGCGTTTCCCTGACTACCCCTCAGGCAGACGCCCCCGCCCTCCTGCCGGAAGACGGGAGTGATTATCAGGACCGCGCCATAGGTCAGATGAATAATCTGATCCATGGCGTGGCCGCTGCAGCGGGGCGAGTGATTTCCCTGGCCACGGTGGCGTCTCGACACATCTGGCTGGGACTCACCACCCTGTCTAAGAAGGACCGCGATGATCTCCTGGGAGCCCCCGTGTCTTCGGAGGGGCTTTTTGGGTCGATCACTGCGGTCACTCAACGCTTCAGTCGCCTGGAGGAGGAGAGGATGCAGCTTAGCCGGATGCTAATGCTAGCTCCTCCTCAGGTTTCATCACGCGCTCCTCACGCTCCTACGCAGGTGAGGGAGTGTAGCGCAACAGTGAAGCGGAGGGAGAGGCGCCGGCAGGGGAGTTCCATGGCTGCGGCGCCTTCCACCTCTACGACCCGTCCCGGGGCACCGGAATACCGGCAGCCGCGGGGACGGGCTGCCCGACCTCGGCATGCTCCGCAACAGCAAAGAGCAGCCGGGTGGGGTGCGCCGTCGGCCCGAAGCTGACGGGCGGAGGGAGGTAGCGTTTCGGCGAGGGGAAGTGATCTCTTCACCGGAGACGCTAGGGCGAATCCCGCCTCCTCCCTATTCAATGCCCAGATTCCCTTGTCCTCTTTCAAAAATAAAGAAAAGGTTAATCTGTATCCAAGTCTAAGTGCCCTTTGTTTCCACAATGATACACTTACACACGATGTCTGTACTGATTACCCACTCGCCGCCCCAGCTGTTGCTCCTGTAAAGGAGGAGGCTAGTGGGAGTGCGCAGATGAGAGTGATGAAATGTAGGCAATGTTTTCATAGTGCTACACATGTACAGAGGCATTATGGCCGGTGTATTGCTGTTAGGGAACACACTAAGCCTGGAGCTAAGACTCCGATTAATGCAGGTTACCATGGGGGTAAAAGTGGCATTATGGCAGCGCCCGCTTTCTCAGAAGAGAGCGTGGCGGTGCGTTCAGGGACCTCAGTAAAACACACTACTCCTATAAAAACTCCGATTAATGCTGTTCACCGTAAGGAGAGCAGCATTAAGAGGGAGCGCGCGCTCAGTCATGAGCGGGCGGAGGTGCGTTCAGGGTCCTCAGTAAACAGTCGGCCCTTTCTGTGTCGACCCTCCATGGGCAAACCTTCCCTTCACGGGGAGTTTTGCGGCGGGACGGGGCGACAGGGAGTATCACAGTTTTATCGCTGCGGCCCCACAGCTGAGGGCATGCCCGTTAACACAGTGTTATGGGGAATGGAAACTCAGTTGTGTACTATCAAAGTGGATGGACAGGACACTGAGACGGGGTTATTCACTCCAGTTCTGCCGTGACATGTAATGATCAGGAGCGACAACAGCACCACAGTGGCTTATATCAACAATCAGGGCGGAGTTCGCTCTGCCGCCCTGTTGACCACAGCGGAGGGGCTGTGGTTATGGGCTTCGGAGGTGGTGTTATCTCTGAAAGCCCTCCATATCCCGGGACTGGAGAACGGAGGGGCCGACCTCATGTCGAGGGGCGGCCCCCGGCCAGGCGAGTGGGTGCTTCACCCGGAGATGGTGAAGCAGATCTGGGCCCAGTTCGGGGAAGCGGAAGTGGACCTGTTCGCCAACCGGCAAAACAGCCACTGTGCCCTGTGGTTTTCCATGGCCCGGAGCGACGACCCGCCTTTAGGGGTGGACGCGTTTGCACACGAGCCATGGCCAAAGAAGCTGCTCTACGCCTTTCCACCGTTACGTCTCATTCTCCCCCTTCTGGGGAGGGTGAGGCAGGAACGTCTGTCAGTCATCCTAGTGGCTCCGGACCGCGTCGGGGCGACGTGGTACTCAGAGGTGACACAGATGAAGGTGGGCCAGCCCTGGGCGGTCCCCCAGTTCTGGGGGGCGATGTCCCAAGAGGCAGGTGCAATCGGGGCGTTACCCTCATTCGGCCAGCCTCTCCAGGCTTGGCTCCTGAGAGGGACAGGCTGAGACGGGGTGGATTGTCTGACAGTGTTATTCAGTCTATCCAGGCAGCTAGAGCTGGATCCACCACAGCCTGTTACAGGCCAAAGTGGCAGGGATTCCAGCGATGGTGTGAGGAGCAGAGAATAGAGCCCCTGTCATGTGAGTTAGGCTCTATTTTGTCCTTCTTACAGTTACTGGTGGACAGAGGGCTGGCGCATTCAACAGTAAAGGTGTATGCGGCAGCCATCTCGTCCTGTCATGAGGGATTTGGCGGCAGGTCAGCCTTTAGTCAACCACTGATGTCGCGGTTTTTGCAGGGGGTCAGGAGGCTGCGCCCAGTAGTGCACGCCTCCGCCCCGCAGTGGGACCTGCCCCTAGTGCTCGAGGCTCTGGCCTCGGGGCCGTTTGAGCCTCTGGAGCTCTCCTCTCTGAAAGCATTGTCGTGGAAAACAGCTTTGCTTCTTGCCTTAACGTCAGCCAAAAGGGTGTCCGAGTTAACTGCTCTGTCGGTGCACCCGAACTGTTTACTGATTCGGGGTGACCGGAGCGGCGCGACACTCAGACCGAACCCCTCCTTTGTGCCCAAGAGCCTAAGGAGTGCGTTCAGGTCAAGAGCTATTCAGCTAGGGGGTTTTAGCCTCCCTCCCCATGAGGGGGACAGGGAAGCTAAATTGCACCTCCTTTGCCCGGTGCGTGCGCTAGCTTGTTATGTGGAGCGCACGGCTGCCCTTAGACGCACCGAACAGCTGTTCGTGTGTTTCGGGGGCGGGGTGATCGGGAAAGCTTTGTCCAAGAAACCCCCCCCATCCGCCTAAGGGCGGAGGGGGGGGTGGGGCCCCATCACTGTATTTTGAGCATTCCTTCTGCGAGGCAAGCGCGGCAGGGTGTGCTCTGTCAGCCGCAGCCCAGACTTCTCCACGGTCACAACCGGGTTAAAGGAGAATGTGGGGCAGCAGCTGCTGACCAGAAAGGCCGGTCAGGGACAGTAGGGTGGAATGTTGGTTGGACGACAGTGAGTACATTTTTCGTGGCTCCGCCCACTGTACCCATAGAGTCCAGTAGAGGGCGGAGCCTGTGAGAGATATAACGTTGGGTTACGTATTGTAACCCTTGTTATATTAACACAGGCGGAGCCCTCTACTCGGGGCACTGTCTGTCCTATTCCGCTCGCTGAAGAGAGGGTAGGATGGCGATCAGGAGGCGAGGCCTCCTTTTATAGGGCGTGATGCGCGCGCATTCAGGTAGGCCCGCCATTGGCCGGCCACGTCTATTTAGATTTTCAGTGAAGAATGCTCGCAAGATAAGGTAGTACCCATAGAGTCCAGTAGAGGGCGGAGCCTGTGTTAATATAACAAGGGTTACAATACGTAACCCAACGTTTCCTGACACTGCCTGTCCCTGGATTATTCTGCCTTGTCTGCTCCCTGACCCTGCCTGAACCTACGACTCCCGTCTTGCTTACTCCTGGAACCCTCGCCTGTCC
>CALSBZ010046681.1:17880-34653 GCA_943591055.1 Gobionotothen gibberifrons | reverse complement strand
ACACACACACACACACACACACACACACACACACACACACACACTTATAGTTATAGGGATGATACACAAATAATGGTCCTTCACTAACCCTCCCATTCTATTTTTCTCTGTTACTTGGTGCTCAGCAGCAGACAGACACAGTGAGAGAAGAGCTGAAAGAAAGTGGAGCATTTAGCAGCTAAGAGATACATATTTCTTTCATGGGCCGGTGAAGACCCAAACAGAGCTGTACTGAATTCTGAAAATGGCGGCAACTACAAGCAGTCTGGAATATTATGACACATGTTAATACTACCGAGCAATTTTACCACAAATGTACAATATTCTAAACATTACGAAAAGGTCATGGGGACTGACCAAGTTTGGACTTTTAAAATAAAATTCTCTATAGGGGGCGCTAGAGAGCCTGCTGGCAACTTCAAAGCCTTTTCACTACAGATTTTCGCCAGTCCCAATGTCTGTGCAAGTGTTCCTGCGTTTTCGAGCAGCCTAAGACCCTCAAGCTCCCCCTAAACAGCAGAAAAATATGAATCTGCTCCAAAGACAGAGGTGGCTTGCTCTTCGTCTCTAGGTCACCGTCGGGTCGTTGGCACATTTGTGCTCTGGCCCTAATAAAGATGTGTATGTCTGGAGATTTTGTAGGTACACAGCTTTCTGCCAAAAAGTGATCTACTGTAAATGTCGGTCCTTTGTGTTTCCCTAACACTCTAATGCTACAGATGGGGCAATCTGCAACAACCATCAGCAATTTTATGCAACAGTTAAAGTTTTGTGTCACTTTCAGTTACAGTGTTGGCGCCAAAACTATGTTCTTACGATTAGAAGAAAGGTCAGTGTTTGGGATAAAATAAGTATGCCCTTGTTGTCCCATAACATGACATAATGTAAATTACGTATATAGTACGCCCATCAGCCTACTACTCTGTAATACAGAGATTTGTGCAATCTTGTGACGTTAACCATCTAAATGTAGAAAAGACTGATGGTGTGGGACCCAAAGGCAGTGGGTGAACAAAGGCCGAAAGTTATCCACAATGCACCCATATCTCAGGTCAGCTGCCAAAAATACCTGAGAGTTCACATTGATAGTGCACATACAGAGGGGCATACAGAGTAGAGCAGAAGTTCATGCTTTTCTTTACCATGCAGTGATGGAGAGCATCATCAGCTCACAGTCTGCATGATAACCTCACACTGCAGCTGAATCAAGATCGCTCGCCTCAGACAGACTGCCAAGAAAATGATGGGGGTTAAAGCCCCTGTCACACTGTCCCGAAATTGACACCTGATGGACACACGATAAATGAAATGTTCAAATTCGGCTCTGATCGTAACAGCATCGGGCCATTCGTGAGGGCATCTTAAGCCATCGTATGACCACCGGTGGAGTTTCTCAGGCTCCGGCAGCAACTTCGTGAGCGGCAACTTCGTAAGGCACTCGAGAGGGCATCTTGTCAAATCGTGAGGGCATCTAGTTCTCATCGGTGCCATCGGGCATTCGCCCCGATCAGAGTGAGGGCGAATGCCCGATGGCACCGATGATAACAAGATGCCCTCACGATGCCCTTACGAAGGGCAACATTGACACACGAATTCAAAACGAAAATGAACCTTCGCAAGGTCCTTCGGAAATGTTTTGGCATGCCAAAGATTTTGCCACCGCTCACGAAGTTGCTGCCGGAGCCTGAAAAACTCCGCTGCTCACCTGCAGCTCCTCCCGCTGTGATGCAGCGGTGAACCGAGCAAAACACACACTTCAAGTCAGATCATCGCCCTTAGCTATTTTAATTACCTCTCAAACTACCTAAACTAGTTATAAATATGTTTATTTTTACTGTCGGCCGGGTCACTCATTACTGGATCAGCTGCTGCATGAGACAGACACTGACGCTGTCAGAAGAGAGGGAGGAAAAAGAGAGGCTCCGTGTATTTTATATATTATATATAGTCGTTATTCATTTGTTTTAAAGCTCAATAAATAACAAAGAAGACCTTTGACCGGCACTTTTATAATTTTGTCCGGAAGATTTCAACTTTAATACACGTTGACTGGCGAAAAACTCTGCCGGGTTCCCTCTGTCCCCAACGTGGAGAATAAACAGAAGGGCAACCATGACAACCATGCTTCTTCTCTGCTTTTGTGGAGGAAGTTACAGGCTCCTGCATATGGCCCGATGTTGCTACGATCAGAGCCGAATTTGAACATTTCCTTTATCGTGTGTCCATCGGGTTGTTTTATTGCACAACAAAATCATGTAAACATATTATGTAAATAACCCAATTTGTGTTCTGTGAAACTGAAAAGGATATAATATATTATGTTGAAGCCGAGTTGACAGAATGTTGTTGTTGCTATGGAAACAACACTACGGAGAAAACTTAATATCTTCTACATATAAAGACGGATAAAGTAAAGAACAAAGTCTGAAAATATCAGTACAGTATCATAGTACTTTAACATAATTGTTTTTGTAACTTTCGTTGCAGTTGTATGTCTTAAATGTAATGTAAATGTTGCCTTTGTGTGTGGTTCGGGGTCATCTTTGTGCGAAATTCACAAATCCATATTTGTGTGTCCATCGGGTGTCAATTTCGGGACAGTGTGACAGGGGCTTTAAAAACACCCATCCCCCCCCTAAACATGTATGAGCAGTCACTCATTAGAGAGGCACAACAAATGACATCTGATCCCCACAACATCCTCCACCCAGAGCTCCGGCTCTGACCTTCTGGTAGGAGACTCAGGTTCCTCAAAGCAGGCTAACACACACTGCCAGGGCCCATTCAGCTTCTCAAGAACAAATGTAGTGTGCAGTTTAAATGTTGGCCTTGAGGGTTGTGCATTAGGTCGCCATTCTTAGTAGGTTGTCTGTGTATACGTGTATATGCAAACTGTGTACATGTACATAAGTCATGTGAGAATATGCTAGAGGCTTTTATCGTGCACTATGTAGTATTTAAGATTTTTCTATCTTTTGTGGAACTGCAGAATGAGTCCGAAACAGATTTCCTTACGGTATCAAGTATATGGTATTATTTCGTATCGTATGTTAACTAACTTGCTTACATAGTCGAAACATTAAACTGTGGTATTCTGGGTTATGTTTGTTTGAGCCATCCTGTCCTCCCACCTACGTTATGCGTTACCACCAAGTCACTGGACGTCCTCCTCTGCTCCTATTATTCTAACTATACGGCCGCTATAGGTTCACTGTCTCGTATTTGTATCGGCAACATTGTAAATAGATTAGAATGTCTTTCTGAGCGGGTGTAGTTGTAGTTCTATTGCCCCTTAGGGCCCAACATTGATAACAATTGTTCTTGTACTCAGCATACATATGTAATGTTCTTATTTAGAATATAGTAAACTAAATGTTGACAGTTCAGCTATCTCCATGAAGAGCAATAAAGGAATATCTCCACGTATAAAGCCTGTGACAGCATTTCACAGGTGAAAGAAACTAGCTATTGAGTGGACTGGTTCCAGGTTTCATTGTTGTCATTACTATTGTATAAGGTCAAAAAATTACACTTTGGTTTTCACATTATTTTCAGAAGGCAGATAAATCAATACATAACAACTACAAACAAATAATAACATAGTGCAAATGTGTGTGTGTGTGAGTGTGAGTGTGAGTGTGAGTGTGTGTGTGTGTGTGTGTGTGTGTGTGTGTGTGTGTGTGTGTGTGTGTGTGTGTGTGTGTGTGTGTAATGGGCAGCTAAAGGCTTGGCTCAATAAGAATGAAATAACGTTGGCTGTGCCTCAGGCTCATCTTATAGCTCATCAGTGTTTCCCTCTTCATTTCCCACAGCAGCACTGAGCTGCTGAAGCCGGGGAAATCTGTGCGTCTCCCTCGCTCTTGTTTTCATTTGCGGTTCCCACCTCTGTTCATTTCCCATGCTTTTATTGAGTCCCATTAGCCCGAGGTCAGCATAAAATTGGGCAGCTCAGGATAGCCACTAGACTGTTTTCACTACTCACCTCACAGCTCGGAACTATCATGGGATCTCAGGATTTCTGTTACCTCTAAGCAGTGTTTAAACTAGTGCTGGGCAACAATACAAATATTTTATCGCATTATTTTTCTGCGATTGATTGCATTGTTATGGGCAAAATTCAATAATGAATTCAAAAGTAGAGTATTGCATACTTTTCTTTTAAAAGTACTGCTATATGAACAAATGTGCAATTTTGGTTTGCAAACACTGTAAACAATAAGGTGCTTTTTAACAGCAGTATTCCCTTACACAGAATAATAATAATAATAAATGGAATTTATAAAGCAACTTTCAAGGGACCCAAGGTCGCTGAAAGGGACCCAAGGTCGCAGCAGTTAAAACATTTCTTGTGAATCTCAATTTCAACATTAATTAATGTGGTCAAATCAAATATAAAACCAAAGCTATTTGCCACTGCCAGGGCTTTAAGGTGTTATCTAGTTTGTTATAGAAGTTCCCCTCAGAGTCCAGAGATAAGAAAACTCAACTTTGCAATGGTTAAAATAACTCTGGTTCAATCAACTCCGCCGTCTGGAGAGATGTCAAATGTCCATATCAGAGTTTGGTACCTTTCTCCATGGTTGAGGTCGAATTGTCCAAAAATCAGCTCCCATCGTCTGTTCCTATCCACCTTGACCTCTGTGAGAAACTCACAGGGTTAAAGAATAGTGGTTAGGAGAATTCAAAAGGTCTTAGGAAAAGAGACTGGGCTTCAAGAGAATCCAACTGCATTTACACTAAGTGCCGAGATAACCTGCTGTATGCACACATAGATCGTTTGCAATGTGCAATTATAGTGTTTTTCTATGCAGGCTTTATGAACTTGGACAACAGCGATAAATATACTCTTCATCAGGTTGGAACTGAAATGTATTTGATAATTTCAGTAAAAGAGTAACGTTCATATTTCTCCTTTTGATTAATATAGTGTTGAACGTTCAAAACAAAGCACTTAAGCAAGTAACGGTATAAGTTGTAAAATGCTCAATAAGCACCGTAACTTTCATGATATAATTTCTCGGTCACGATCGGTTGTTTCCGTGAACGGCAGAATGTGGTGTCATGGTAAATGTTTTGGCCGCAAGGCATTGTGGGAAAGCATTTTCTCCTTTCCTTTTGTAAAGGAAGGTCCAGTGTTTCTTAAAGGGGACCTATCATGCAAAATGCACTTTTGTACGTCTTTTATACATGAATATGTGTCCCCGGTGTGTCAGGGAACTCACCAAGTGTCAGAAAACACAACCGTCTCTCTTTTCCTCCATACCCAAATCTCTAAAAACGGGGCTGGAACGGATCTGATACAGACTGATACAGATTTGAAAATAGTGTGACTTCAGTGATGAAGAGCTCCGCCTATATGGCCAACTCTCCACCAATCAGGGGAATGAGAGGTTGCCGTGGCATGGTAACAGCATGGTAACAGCATGGTAACAGCATGGTAACAGCATGGTAACATGACGCTCGTAACTCGGCCCCCTCCTTTGCAGGGGGGCGTGGTCAGCTGCAGTGCATGCAAAGACAGGGTGGAGGAGAGGAAAATAGAGCAAAATGAGGCATGGCTAAAGCCATGATCTGTTTGGTATTTTGAAAAAAAATACGTATAAATATACCTTATATACAGTGGGGCAAAAAAGTATTTAGTCAGCCACCAATTCTGCAAGTTCTCCCACTTAAAAAGATGAGAGAGGCCTGTAATTTTCATCCTAGGTATACCTCAACTATGAGAGACAACATGAGAGGAAAATAATCCAGAAAATCACATTGTCTGATTTTTCAATAATTTATTTGCAAATTATGGTGGAAAATAAGTATTTGGTCAATAACAAAAGTTCATATCAATACTTAGTTATATACCCTTTGTTGGCAATGACAGAGGTCAAAGGTTTTCTGTAAGTCTTCACAAGGTTTTCACACACTGTTGCTGGTATTTTGGCCCATTCCTCCATGCAGATCTCCTCTAGAGCAGTGATGTTTTGGGGCTGTTGCTGGGTAACACGGACTTTCAACTCCCTCCAAAGATTTTCTATGGGGTTGAGATCTGGAGACTGGCTAGGCCACTCCAGGACCTTGAAATGCTTCTTACGAAGCCACTCCTTCGTTGCCCGGGCGGTGTGTTTGGGATCATTGTCATGCTGAAAGACCCAGCCACGTTTCATCTTCAATGCCCTTGCTGATAGAAGGAGGTTGTCACTCAAAATCTGACGATACATGGCCGCATTCATTCTTTCCTTTACACGGATCAGTGGTCCTGGTCCCTTTGCAGAAAAACAGCCCCAAAGCATGATGTTTCCACCCCCATGTTTAACAGTAGGTGTTCTTTGGATGCAGCATTCTTTCTCCTCCAAACACGTCTAGTTGAGTTTCTACCAAAAAGTTCTATTTTGGTTTCATCTGACCATATGACATTCTCCCAATCCTCTTCTGGATCATCTAAATGCTCTCTAGGAAACTTCAGACGGGCCTGGACATGTACTGGCTTAAGCAGGGGGACACGTCTGGCACTGCAGGATTTGAGTCCCTGGCGGCGTAGTGTGTTACTGATGGTAGCCTTTGTTACTTTGGTCCCAGCTCTCTGCAGGTCATTGACTAGGTCCCCCCGTGTGCTTCTGGGATGTTTGCTCACCGTTCTTGTGATCATTTTGACCCCACGGGGTGAGATCTTGCGTGGAGCCCCAGATCGAGGGAGATTATCAGTGGTCTTGTATGTCTTCCATTTTCTAATAATTGCTCCCACAGTTGATTTCTTCACACCAAGCTACTTACCTATTGCAGATTCAGTCTTCCCAGCCTGGTGCAGGTCTACCATGTTGTTTCTGGTGTCCTTTGACAGCTCTTTGGTCTTGGCCATAGTGGAGTTTGGAGTGTGACTGTTTGAGGTTGTGGACAGGTGTCTTTTATACTGATAACGAGTTCAAAGAGGTGCCATTAATACAGTTAACGAGTGGAGGACAGAGGAGGCTCTTAAAGAAGAAGTTACAGGTCTGTGAGAGCCAGAAATCTTGTTTGTTTGTAGGTGACCAAATACTTATTTTACCGAGGGATTTACCAATTAATTCATTAAAAATCCTACAATGTGATTTTCTGGATTTTTTTTTCTCATGTTGTCTCTCATAGTTGAGGTATACCTAGGATGAAAATTACAGGCCTCTCTCATCTTTTTAAGTGGGAGAACTTGCACAATTGGTGGCTGACTAAATACTTTTTTGCCCCACTGTAGGTATGGCCCAACAATATATTATTCAAATATAGCATGATAGGTCTCCTTAAGCTAAAGGAGGTTATAAAGGAATTTTCAAAGCTCCTTTCCTATCATCTAGACAAGTGTTTCTCAAACGTTTCCATACCAAGGACCACACTGTAAAAAAAAAATGTTTTTTTACAGTTTTTCCCCAGAAAAAATTACAGTTTTTTATTGTATTTCATAATTACAGTAAATCATATTCAATTTACAAGAATAAACGGTTTATTGAAATGTGTCCTGTATTTTAACAAAAAAAAACTGTAAAAATTGAATACATTATTTATCTGTTTTTTAGCAGTTTTTAAATGCGAATTTAACAAAACTAACCGTAAAAATAAATGATTTTCTGGTGAAAAAATTAGCTGCATTTTCTGTAATTTTACAAAAAAATACTTTTGTTATGGCTATATATCACTGTCAAATACATAACAAATACTGTTAATACTCATTTAAAAAATGTATAATTGCAAGAAAATATATGAGTAAAGAAAGAAATATTTTGTAATTTTGCTTAATTTAACCACTACTTTACATTGATAAACTGAAAAAACATAAACCCATAACATTGAACATGCTAGCAAGCACTTACAGCCAGCCTCCTCTGAATATCAAAACCTTGTTAGCAGTTAGCTACCTGCTAAATTGGTATTAGCATTGCAATTACAGTAAAGCAACTATACTAACAAACAACCAACTGTTGTGCGTTCACAACCCAAGTAACATTGACCTGCTGATCTCTTTCAACACAAGAAAAAGCTGTGTACATTTCTGACATCATTTAGCTTTTCAGATAATCAGAGACGTGAAGCTACCGCAAAGTGCCTTGTGCAGCTAACACAGAGTGAATTCTCGTAGCGATTGCTACAACTACTGCACCATGTTTGTTAGGAAAGTAGCTTTTAGAAATGTATCAATGTTCTAAAATGTGTGACTTTAACTCAATATTTAAAAAACAGAGTGATTGGCGGACAGTATGCAAAAACATATTGAGTTTCACTGTAAGTGAAAAATGAAAGGATCTAGAAGTTCAATAACATTAGCATTTTCCCTTAGGCCTTATCCCACTAGCATGTACAATCAAGCCCATAGCATAACATGCTAGCAAGCACTAACAGCCAGACTCTGAATATCAAAACCTTGTTAGCAGTTAGTGCTACCACTATGCTAAATTGGTATTGGCATTGCAATTACAGTAAAACAAACAACCTATGCTGTCCTTGTAGACGTCTGATAATATCCATCATATTGAAAGAATAGGCCTTCACCATAGCATGTTGACAAAGCTAGTAACTGCAGCGAAAGACCTTTACAATCCAAGTCAATTAACTTAAATATGTATTGTGATAATGTCCCACACAGCTAGTTGGTTACAACAATCTACAGTGATGTCACAGGGATTTCAGGCAGCAGGTAGTTGAAGGTTGAAGGTTAATCCATTTGCTATGGCTACAACTGCCTCGTGGAACAACAACGTTTTCCTTTCTGTTTGTTTAATATAGGAATGCATCTTTGTCTATCACACTTTGCTTCTGTATGTCTCCCATCTGACTTTATTGTGAGCTTGTGTTTTCAAAAAGTAAATTGTGCATGTTTTATGAGACTGAACAGTCACATAGGGTATTGGACTCTCTTAAAACCCAGGTAGGTGCAGAATAGGTCTCTCAAAAATAAAGCAATCAGGAAGGCAGTACTATGCATGACTACAAATGATAGTAAACTATATAAAATAAAGGCTACAAACATATGTGCACGTTGATTAATACCTACTTAACTTGTACTTGGGACAGGACTACAAAGTACAGATGGGATATTACTGATCATAATCAAACTTATATAAATGTGCACCAACATTAGTTATCAGTGTTCTCTATTCTCAATTTAAAAGAATAAACTGACAATAAAGAAGTCTTATAACATATTTTGCTTGTGTCTTTGGGAGGCCTTCAGTGTTTGTTTTATTATTTATCAACTAGTTACATTCTCATTTTGTAAATTAATAAAATAACATCCAAAGAATTAAACAATCATAATTGCAATGTAAATAGTTTGCACCCCATTTGTTTTACTTTTAAATTCATCTTTATGGTATGGCGCTGGTGTGGTGTTACCAATTCTTAAAAATAATACAAGGATTGGATGTTCATCAAAGGATTTTCAGGGCAATCGATTTGCAGCCAATCAGAGACGAGACTTCTGCTGCACGCACGCATCATGCGCTGAGGCAGACAGAGCGCATGCGCAATTCCACTGACACTACAGAGACCACGCAGTTAACATGCCATGCAGGAGGTGAAGAGCACGGCGCGCCCAGAGGAGAGAAATCAGCACTTTGAGAGGTAACGGTAAAAACTATTTATCAACGGATTCAAAACACTTGAGTCTTAAAACATTGCAAACCTCAAAGTCCTAGCTATGGTATACATGTTGTTTAACGACCGAAAACAAAGTATTGTTAGCTAACGTTACCATAGCTAGGTAGCAGCTAGCTAGCTGGTAGCAGCTAGCTACCATGCTTTGAAAGTGAGCTGTTCTATGCCATCATTACGTGCAGTAATGATTTGTTTTAATGATGTGCAAGATGCGTGCTCGAGTGGCTGAGCGTGATGTGCAGTGAATGTTTCAGAGTTACTTTTTTGAATATTATTTAATAAATAGTTTAGCTAGCTAACTAGCATACATTGTCACTAACTCCTAATGTTAGCTCAATCCTTAGTTTTATAATCGATTTTTTTCGTGGGCATAATGTTACACACAATGCACATTATCCATATATTTTAGATCCTATGTTAAGGCTATAAACAGAGGTGGGAGAAGTTCTCAGATCTTGTACTTGTATAAGCAGGGGTACACATAATTGTTTTGCCCTGGTTCTCAAAGGAGCACCTGGAGATGTTGCTTGGTGCGCACTTTTGAGGGGTACTTGACTTTATGAACGGGGGGTACGCGCTAGTGAGCACGCTCATTAAGCCTGGGAGCGCATAAAGCAGACCCTCCACGCAATAGCGAGGGATCACAGATGCCGTGGTGCTCGCGGACAGATTACAAAAATTAAACCTAAATAGCTCGCGAATTATACGACCGTTAATATACCTGGGCGGCCCGCCCAAGTAAAGTCTATGTGTGGGACACCCTGCTATCTTACCAGTTCTTATGCAACTCGCAAATATCTCTCTCTTTTCTATCTCTCTCTCTCTGTGCGCAAATGCGCCTTTTTTCAAATGATCCGGTGCGCTTTTTTTGGCGGGGTGTGCGCATGCGCACCAGTTATGTGCAGCCCTGTGTATAAGAGTAGAAGTACTCAGGTCTTATACTTGAAGTGGTATTACTGTACTTAAAGCTGCTGCTGTGTTATTTAAGTTATTTTTGCTCAAGCATGTGCAAACCTGTGTCTCTTTTCTCCCCTCAGCTGCAGTACCAGTAATTGCAACCTACCAAGAATAAACAGCAGCCAGAGATCCTCAAGTAAGATTTCTTGCCATATTACAAGTTTTATCAATTCTCAATGTCCTATGTGGTATTGCTATGCAAACAGTGAAAGGATATGTAAATCATCAAGAGGTGGCTAAAATATGTTTTTCTGCTGACCCTGTCCAGAGCAGTACATTGCTTTGCTTCCAGGTGGTTGCTCCTGTCTGCATCTCCAAGCTCGGGGCATACCGGCCATCAGTGGCGGACTGGCCATCGGGACGTTCGGGACGAATCCCGATGGGCCGCTCGGCCCACTTCGGTACCGGCAGGGGCGGACTGGCCATCTGTAGAATCACCGAACGGCCGGGTCGGTTTGCTGCTTTTAAACGGCATCATTGAAGTTGTGCTGACAGGCGACAGAGGTCCACCGTTTCCCAGTCCGCCCCTGCCGGCCATCATCTACTCTAGGTAATACACTGACTATAGATAAGTACTGTACCTTTTTATAAAACCCCACTTCAAACACCCAAACTATCCCTTTATGATGTGACATTTTCTACACTGTTAACATTAGGAAACACTTAAGAAAGAAAAGAAAGCTGCAGGAGCTGATCATTCCTAAAATACAATTGGCCATATGATCACCAGTAAAAAACAACAACAATCTGCACTAAATATTTTTTGGATTTATAAATGTTTTGTGACTTTTTCCTTTGTGTACCTTAAGGGAGTTCTCCCCTGACAGCTGGACACTACATGATAGCAGAGGACCAGACCATCGTCAGTGGCAGTGTCCTGAATGCTGTCGACGCCCTGATGCTGATGTTTGCAGCATATTACTGCCTCAACATCAGTTATCGCTCAGAACTGGGAGCTACCCTGGAGTTCTTGAGGTAAGACTTGAATTGTGATTATTAAGTCATTCCATCTTAAACCACAGAGTAGAGGATTGTGCACATTTCTGACACACGATAAGTGCTCCTGACAATACAAGATAAAAAGATTATTGTGCTGCATTCTGTTTCGCATTATGCTCTCGTTTTGTCTTGGGTTGTAAATTCAGCGTACCCCTTTCCTTTGCAGTGGTGTGCTTTGGCTCCTCCCTAAAATCCCAAACTCACTCTTAGCCAATCGGTGGTATCAGGTATTCAGCTCAGTGAAAATGACAGAAAGAGGGCCCTTTGTCGACAACAAAAGAAAGCCAATTCAGTTATTTGGAAAATAGTCGTATTGAATAGGGATTCAGGTAGGACTGTATAGGGGAAGGTTTCACTCGGAGTGACGTACACCTTGGGGTAAGAACACACAAGATTCTTGGGAGCGGTTGATTTCCCTAACTTTTTCAACACAACAGCACAGTAATACAGCCATGGAGCAGGTTTAGTGTATGTGTGTGGTCTATAACAGAGAAACACACAAGTATAATTAGAATATTGTACTTCTACCACCAAGTAAAAGCTTAGCGTGAGTGTCAGCACCTGATGACAATGGAATCTGACGAGGAAGACGCAACTATTTCTTGCACCGAAATGGGATGGGCACCGGAACCTGGTATTATTGCAGTGAACAAACACATTAAAACTTCTTTCAGTTAACTACGATGCTTTTACACCGCTCACTCTGCTGCTGACACGCACCTCATCTGCCCCAGTTACACACAAACCTCTCAAGATGGCACTCGTAGCTACCCACATTAAAATGATCTTCAAGTGACCGCTTGCTCCTGTTTACAGACCTGCTGCGATACTGTCCAGTGTGATAGTGATGCCAAGTGACGACTTTATAGAACAACACTCTATTCAAACCAATGCTTTAAATGTACAGATATGATCATAACAGTTAATGAAAAGTACATTGAAGAGTAGCATTGCCCTTTGACTTCAAGCTGTATAACTGTAAAGACAATTAATGGCTGTATCATCCACAGGATTTGTAATTAAACACTAAATGTAAGTGTACTTCTGTCTTAACAGGTGCCTATTCAAGATCAATCCGGACAAGGGGACTAAAGTGGAGAGGAAGGAAGAAAAACAAAAACAGCACTCGATTAAGGTAAAGGTGCATTCATTAATTACAAACGTCTCTGACTTTGAATGGAGAGAGTAGAAACACACACACATAGTCATGTACACACACACACGCACACACACACACTCATAACTGGTAGATTTCTAGTGTTTATAATTGTTATCTTTTGAACAAAACGTTGGGAAAATGTTGGCTATTGTTAAATGTTGAAATGTTTCATTGCCGGTCTATTCTGCTATATATAATATATTTTATTTATTGTTTTTATTTTTGTGATTTATATTATTAGTTTCAATAATATATTGTGTATATATATATATTTGTGATTTTTTTTTCTCCAAAACATCTGACAGTTAATGTAAACTTGGGCTTTTGCAAAGTAAAATGACATCTTTGTGTTTTACATGTAAATGGTCTTAGATTTCGTGAAGTTTGCTGACGACACGACCGTCATCGGCCTTATCGCCGACGGCGACGAACAGAGAGGAGGTCGAAAACCTGACATCTTGGTGCCAGGATAACAACCTCCATCTCAACGTCAGCAAAACCAAGTAGCTGATTGTGGACTACAGGAAGCAGCAGAGAGGGACACGCCCCCATCGCCATCAATGGGACTACGGTGGAGAGTCAGCAGCTTCAGGTTCCTCGGGGTCCACATCACTGAGGACCTGACATGGACTCATCACTCTAACAGCATCACCTTTTTTTAAATTGTATTAGTCAATGTATTGAACATGTTGGAAAGAAAAAAAACAATAATAATAATTCAAGGTTCAAGGTATAAAAAAAATGTATTCTCAAAGTTTCTATCATGTTCAAAAGGGGCAAGAAGAAGCTTAAAAACGTTTCTGGTTCCCCCAGAAAAATAATGCAGTTTCCTCTCAACATGTGTATGCTTTCTCTCCATGTGAAAAGTTCCTGGCCATTATGATATTGTTCCGCAGGCTGAGGAAGTTCAACATGGACTCCAGGATACTCTGCATCTTCTACAGGTGCACCATAGAGAGTATCCTGACTGGCTGCATCACAGCCTGGTACGGCAGTGCAATCATATTCCGTTTACTTGCATATAGACTCTTCTTGCACTATTTCATTTCTATTGTATTTGTATTTACTTGCACTATTTTATCTGTTTTATTTGTTCTATGTTCTATATATATATATATATATATATGCACTGTTGGAGGAGCATGTGACTTCAGTTTTTCATTGCCATGTCTACACTGAAGATAATGTACAAATGACAATAAAGCCTTGAATCTTGAATTTACGGTAATTTAACGTCTTTTTTTATCATTTAAAAAAACATTTATTCTGTTTTTTTTAGAGGTGTATGACTGTATTCTAACAATTAATATATGTTAAAAGAAAAAGATTTAATGGAATTACAAAAACATTTCTTGTAAAATTACAGATCGTTTTTGGCAAAAAATGTGATAGTTAATGTAAACTAACGCTTTTGCAAAGTAAAATGACGTTCTTTTCTTTGTGTTTTACTTGTAAATGGTCTTAGATATACGGTACTTTTTTGTAATAATAAAAGTAATTTTCTGTATTTTAGCTTTTCTTTATCATTTTTAAAAGATAATTATTCTGTTTTCTAGAGGTTTATGACTCTATTCTAACAAATAATATATGTTAAAAGAAAAATATTTCATGTAAAATTACAGTAATAGAGGCTCCTTGTGGTAAGGTAAGTTTCTGTTTTTTTACATGTTATTTCCGTATTTTATTTTACAGTTTTTTTCCTTTTTTTGCCAGAAAATAACCGTTTTTTTACAAATTTTTTTTTTACAGTGCACTTAACCAATAAAAAAACACTCGCGGACCACCTAACTCCACAAATATCAAAAAACACATCGTTTTTCTAGAACAGATTACAAATCGCCTGAAAATGGCACAAACAAGTGGCAACATGTGTGATGAAGGTGTTGCGCTGGGCTATACATATATATATATATATACCTCTGAAGCTCTATGGCGCCCCCCCGGGGAGGTGCGCCTCACACTTTGAAAACCGCTGATCTAGAGAATTCGAACGGCTCTTATCATGGCTGCCACTGAGGTACATCTAGGTCATCTAACTCAGTTAGGAACCTTCCTAAACTAAACTGACAATTCCAACGAGACCCATGTTTCTACTGGCCAGTTATTTTCTGTTTCGGTTCATCTGAGCACTGCTGCAGTCTTAGTCCCGCCCCCTATGCTCTCATTGGTTGAGACAAGTGATGACGCCCATCCTAAGCAAATACTGATCATCATCCCACCACTGACCTTAGGCTGGGAACCCCATGAGCCACATGGGGTTTGGAAACAGGCAGGCCCTCAATGAAAATACTTGATTCTTTTGCAGAATCCATGCGAACCCTGCCATTGTTGGTTTGAACAAACATATAGCTGCCAATAGCTCCAAGTAAGTCATACTCAAGGCCTCACATGATGGATTATGGGTGAACATCTTCCCCTTTGGTTGTAGTGGATTTCATGATAAGCATCTCAGTAAATAACCTGGTTTCACTGTATTATACTGTTGGTATGATTATCATGATAGGTTACGTATTATCAACATTTACAATGACCCTTAAAGTAATGATAACCCTGAAATAAAGGGGCTCTTTAGTGCTTCAGAGCAGGTGGAGCACAGTGTGTTATCTGCTGCTGGAAACCAGCATGTTGAGAGGGCAGAGAGTGAACCCAAAGAGTGAAGATGTGGGCCCTAAAACTGAAACAATGAACTGAGTAATGCTAAGAAGCTCCATACAACTGCTGCAGTATTAGGTAATCATTTTGAGTGTAGATATTATTACAATAAGTCCCTTTTACATGAGTGGGCAGACCTAATGTTGATGTGAATTATTGATGAATGCAGTTTTATGGCTAGGTTCAGTGAGGATTAAGGAGGCATACATTACCTGATAGCAATGAGCTCGGCCCATAGCCTTATGAAGGCCATCTGAGGTCCAAAGGCTTCCAGTATGTATGTGTAGTGTCCACCAGACTTCTTTATACAGGTCCCCAGTTCAGCGTAGGACAGGGCCCCTGCAGGGACAGAGGGGGAGGGTTATCTCTGGCTCTATAACAACAAGGTGGGTTAAAGTGTCTCAGCCACATCTTCCCTGGCCCCCATGATCAGCCACACATGACTGTGGGAGCCCCCATAACTCAGAAAAACAGATGTAGGTGGACATATTTCAATTATAAGTTAAGGGAGTACGAGTTATGGAAAGCGGGAAAGGGGTTAAGGAAGGGTATTTGAGGATAATGTTGCTTGGACCTTTCATTACTGTGCAGAAACTAAAGGATTTAAGGATCCTGCAACAATATTTTCTGGAAAACCCAGATGTGCCTGGCATTACTTCAGTCCTCCTATAGTTTTATAATGTTTTCCCAGGTTTATAATTGAATCAAGAGGCGCTTTCACACTGGAGTACTTTTCCCAGGAACTAGGCCGATAGTTCTTGCGATTTTGGTTTCACACCAAAAAGATCTGGAACTAGAACCTAGTTCGCGCAAACCTTTTCACCCCCAGATAGTCCCTGCTAGAGAGTAGGTACTTTCCTGGGGAGGAAGTGGTTCGTGGGTGTATCGGCCACACTAACAATTTCTGATTGGCTGTGCAAATTGCAAACCACGCCCCATAAAACTCCGAAAGGTTTTGTGAAGCCGCCATTTTATTTGCTCACATTAGCATTATTAGCATTAGCCCATCGCACCAACGGAGAGAGACTGAAGATCTGGCAGCCTTATTTAGAGTTTATAGGTGCATCACTTACGCCAGAATATGTATATCATCTGATTAACCAACAGGCCTCTGGATATACAGTAGCACTGTGTATGTGTAGTATCTCGCTGTGTTTTGATCTACGCACAGACTTTTGTTTGTCTTTAGTTTTGTTATTTGGGGGGAGGGGGGATGCTTTGCGTTTTATGCTACATGTTTTTTGTTATGTTTAATTGTTACATAAACCTGAAAATTATATAAATAAAATATTCAAAAATAAATAAATAATAATAATCAAATTGCCTTACATATAAAGTTCACAGACAGACAGACAGACAGACAGAGACAGACAGACAGACAGACAGACACACAGACA
>CALSBZ010046681.1:0-15761 GCA_943591055.1 Gobionotothen gibberifrons | reverse complement strand
CTCTCTCTCTCTCTCTCTCTCTCTCTCTCTCTCTCTCTCTCTCTCTCACACACACACTAATCCCTCTCTCTCTCTCTCTCTCTCTCGCCCTGGAGGCCTGCTCTTCACCGCTCTAAATTCAAACTTGTTTTTTCTTGTTCCTCTTATTAGTCACCTCCCCCACATGCGTGCCTCTGACAACACAACCCCCCCTTTCTGTTTTGTCTTTTGACCTGGTTCAATTCAAAACCTGATGCTGATACCTTTACTCCAGTCCCATTCAACCTCAGACTCACAGACTGGGTGTTTTACATACTAATGTAACTGCACCCCCTGCCCCCCCCCCCCCCATCAGTAACAACCATTCAAAGGAAACAAATCCTGCAAACTAGTTCAGGCAGTCAACTGAAAACCTAAATGACACATAGTCTACTTGTGACATTCCTTACCTCCCTCATACTGCCAGTGGTAGAACATAACCAAGTACATGTACTCAAGTTCTCTATGGCATTACTTTTTATTTTGGGAGGAAAAAAATGTTTCACCATGTGTTTTAGGAGCTTAGGGGTCCCTGATATTATATCAATTTTAAAATGTGACCCCCCCACACCCCTCAACCTGGGGTTGGTTTGTTGCCTCAGGGAAACTACGTGCTACGAGGGTATTGAAACACCAAGGATTTCTACAATTCAGAAGAAATAGAAAAAACAACTTTATTTGTGTCCTTCCGTGTGTGTGTGTGTGTGTGTGTGTGTGTGTGTCTGTCTGTGTGTGTGTGCGTGTGTGTCTGTGTGTGTGTGTCTGTGCATGTGTGTGTGTGTGCGTGTGTCTGTGACCCCCTGATCCGAACACCAACGCACAACCCACTGCGCCACACACCGCCTAAGTACTTAAGTATAAGATCTGAGTACTTCCAACACTGCATACCACCAACCAAACACATTCTCTGTAATATTGAAATGTATTTACTCCACTTCTACAAAACTCTCCCATGTTGCACAACTTTCTGGGCCACTGATGAGCACTCTGGTGTGAACTCAGAGTGAATCACTGAGGGAGTGCTGGGATCTCAGAGTCGTTATACAGAAGGACTTTGGCATTGGATTTATCCAGTGTCTTTATCTGAAACTCTGTTTGGCAAATGATGTGGTCACCTGAGCAACAGACTGTGCTGGGGGGGCGTTGCTGGCTGTCCCTCAGCAGTGGGCCTTTCAACATGACTCCAATCACATCATAAAATGAATATAGTTAAGGTTCCCACAGTCCCCAGGAAATCTAAAACTTGAGAATTGGGGAAGCAAGGCCTGGCACCAAACAATATCTTCATGGCCACATACATATATGCATATTGCATCATGGGACATTACTGCAGCTTTTATTATTATTATTATTATTATTATATTATTTATTATGAATAAACATTAATATGATTTGATTGTGCAGTACAGGGTTGACGTTATAGAAGCATTTAAACACAAGGAGACCATCCAAACCAAAAAAACATTTATAACCACAATCATTCAAAGTAGCAATGATAAAACCTCTTCTTAAAAAGCACAACCTCGATCCAGAGGTTCTAGCCAACTATAGACCTATTTCTAATCTTCCGTTCCTCTCATAAATTCTTGAGAAAGCAGTCGCAAAACAGTTGTGTGATTACTTAAAAAACAATGATTTATTTTAAGATTTTCAGTCTGGCTTTAGAACACATCATAGCACAGAGACAGCTCTGGTTAAAGTCACAAATGACCTTCTAATAGCCAAAGGACTTGTCTCTATTCTTGTCTTGCTCGATCTCAGTGCTGCATTTGATACTATCGACCATGACATCCTATTGCAAAGACTAGAGCACTTAGTTGGCATACAGGGAACTGCTCTAGGCTGGTTTAGGTCCTATCTATCTGAACGCTCTCAGTTTGTGTGTGTCAACGATGAATCTTCCATGCAAACCAAAGTTAGCCATGGAGTGCCACAGGGCTCAGTGCTTGGACCTATTTTGTTCACATTATATATGCTTCCGTAAGGCAATATTATAAGGAATCACTCTGTACATTTTCATTGTTATGCGGATGATACTCAACTATATTTATCAATCAAGCCTGATGAAACCAATCATCTAAATAAAATTCAAGACTGCCTCAAGGCCTTAAAAACGTGGATGACCTTAAACTTGTTGATGTTAAACACGGCCAAAACTGAAGTTATTGTACACGGCCCGAAGAATCTACGAAACAAACTATCTAAAGATATACTAACTATGGATGGCATTAAGTTGGCCTCCAGTGAGACTGTAAGGAATCTTGGTGTTATATTTGATCAGGATTTATCCTTTAACGCCCACACAAAATCAATCTCAAGGACTGCCTTTTTTCATCTACATAACATAGCAAAAATCAGGCATATCTTGCCTCAAAACGATGCAGAGAAACTAGTCCATGCATTTGATACTTCAAGGCTGATTATTGTAACTCTTTATTATCAGGGTGTACCAAGAAGTCAGTTAAGTCGCTTCAGCTGATTAAAAATGCTGCAGCACGTGTACTAACCAGAGTTAGGAAAAGGGACCACATTACTCCTGTTCTGGCTGCCTTACACTGGCTCCCTATAGAACATAGCGCACGAACCATCTTACCTTAAGAACTCATTATACCCTACTGTCCTACTAGGGCATTGCGTACCAAGAATGCACGGTTGTTGGTTGTTCCTAGAGTCTTTAAGGGTGCATTCACACCAGCCTTTTATAGTCCGGTTGAATCGAACCCTGGTGCGTTTAGCCGCTTGGTGCGGTTCATTTGGGTTGGTGTGAACACAGTCCGAGACCTCTTAAGTGAACTAAACAACCGGACTCTGGTCCGCTAAAATAGGTGGTCTCGGAACGCTTGCTTGCGAACTCTGGAGCGGTTCATTGCTGGTGTGAACGCAGTCCGCACCAAAACATAGGAAGCGTAGTATTTACGTGTCACAAGAACGCAGATGTCTTCAAAAATCTTTAGCAAAAGAGTCTTTCAAGACATCCGCGGTTGTTTAGTTAAAGAGTGAATCAGAATTAAGTGTTGAACAGTGTCGTGTAAAGTAAAAATGCTCCGTCAACTGCATAAAATGAAGAACCCCTGTCGTCGGTGAAACGCCCCTCCTTACTGCAGAACGTCTCTCATTACATGTGTTATAATGTTTTTTAACGGACGTTGTCTGATTATATAATCATATGCGCGGGCCGCTAGTGTCTGTTGATCTCTAGATTAACAGCAGCATGAGAATAACCTGCCGAAAGTGCCGATGCTCCATGACGGAGGCTCCGGTAGAAATTGCCGGGATTTGCGTTTTTACCCCCTTAATGTCTGACCAATGGTTGAACAGCATTTCCGTGCACATGACTTGTGTTTAAAGTTTATAGTTCGTTTAAGTTTTGCCCGTGTGAACGCAAACCGAACCTTCTGAAAAATGAAACAATGTAACAAACTGTGGTCTGGTGCGCACCAGAGAAGCGGACTATTAGGTGTGAATGCACCCTAAAAGTACAATGGGAGCCAGAGCCTTTTCTTATCAAGCTCCACTTTTGTGGAATCAGCTTCCAGTCTGTGTTGGTGGCAGACACCATATTAGTTTTTAAGAGTGTGCTTAAGACCTTCCTTTTTGATAAAGCTTCAGAATCTGAATCAGAATACCTTTATTAGTCCCACAGAGGGGACATTTGCATCGTTACAGCAGGAAAAAGCCACAGACAGCTTAATGTTACATATTATGTTAAAAAATTACTAAGTTATGATATAATAAAAAATATAATAAAAAAATAAAAGTAAAAAAAACACTTTTCAAAATACAAATCCTGTAACAGTTCTTAGGATTTAGCAGCCAGGTATATATTACACAGTTATTAATGGCATATGTATATAATGTATATATTGCACATATCCTCCTGGAGTGGAGTGCACCAGCTGGGCTTAAAAAAGTAGGGCTTAACTCTAACGTCGGGCTTAGCTACGTCCGACTTAGTGATTCGAATTTACACCGAGTGCACCAAGCCTGACTAGTCTCGGGCGTAGCTGCGCCTGGTCTTAAGATGCGCGTCCACGTGAATACACTCGAAACAGTAATTGTTGCCAAGCAACACACGTCTATAAAATTTAACACTCGAACTCCTCCATTCAGAGCAAGCTAAGGCTAAATAACGAATATGGATAACGGAAAGAAGAGAAAAACCAATTTTACAGATAGAGAAATTAGGACCTTAATTGAAATATATGCAGAGCATAAAAATTCGCTAACTGCCAAATTTAATAATACAATGACAAACAAACACAAACTCGCAGCCTGGAAGTCAATCACTGGTGCGATTAATGACTTGGGTGATGGAGGGATACGGACGGTGGAAGAATGTAGGAAAAAGTGGAAGGACCTACTATCCAGAGCAAAAAAGGATTCATCGAGTCTCAAAAACCCTCCGACCGGCGGAGGCCCGGCTCCAAAAACCTCTCCATACAGCGAGATAATAATTGCTATTTTTGGAGAGGATTCCCCCACTTTCAACGGGTTGAATGGGATCGACAGCTCAGAGCCGTCAACCTCAACATGTGAAGAGGTTGACGCAGACGTGTCAGCTGTCACTAGTGGTAAGTCATTAATAGAGTAACATCACCCTACATTATCTATATAAACATTACCCCCGTGAGACATCACGGCTAGCAAGATAACAATTAGCAATCGCGGCAGTTGATAGCAACTGACAATAACTGATAGCAACTGACAATAACTGACAGTAACTGACAGTAACTTGCCATTTTACAGACTCGGAGGACTGCAGAGAAGAGGGAATTCCCACACCCACAGCGTCAGCGATGACTGAAGGGGAACCCCAAATGGCCACACCCCGAAAGAGGAAGAGGGATTTGTCGGAGCTACAGCGGGAACTGACGGAGAAAGAAATCGTTCGTGTGGAGGTGGAGACCGCAAAATTGAGAGCGGAACACGAGAAGATTGAGCTGGAGAAGGAGAAATTGAGACTCCAAATAATAATTCTTAACAATCGGCTACTAATCACTGAAGAAGACAATCTGTTCACCATTCTGTAATCATGTTGTACTTTTTTTTATCTCAATTTCATGTTAATAGTTCTCCAAAATATTGTTATTTAATGTTCTTGTGTGTGTTCTTTGAATAAAATAGGCCTAATGCAAATATGTGGTCACAATGGGAACTTATTGAAATGCAATTGCAAAAAAACAGCGTTCATATTACAAATATATAGGTCTATTATAGGTTGTTTATTATATGATTGCGGGTACGTCGTCCACCGATATCTTCACGGATGCCACAGGGTTCTCATCCGCCTCCAGTACCAATTCTCCTTGCATCGGAAGGGGGATTCTCTTTTTCACACAGATGTTGTGCAGCACCGCAGTGGCAGCAGTGATCACGCAGACGTGCTCAGGGTGCATTCGCATTTCACTGTGGAGGCAGTGAAACCTACAAAAAAAAAGCAAAAAACTATTTAGCCTATATCTAGGCTACATTAAAAGGCTGGCCTTTTATATATTATAAAAATGACTTAGGCTACTAACCTACGTTTGAGCACTCAAATGCAGCGCTCTACAATGTTCCTCGTTTGTGTATGCTTCTCGTTATAGCGGCACTCTTGTGCAGTTCTCTCTGCGATGACAGGTGTCATAAGCCAGCGCTTCAGAGGGTATCCACTGTCTCCGAGAAGAAGACCATTAATTCTTCCTGCCTCAAATTCCCGTTGAAGGGCGCTCTCTCTCAGGATGCAAGCATCATGGGTCGACCCAGGCCATCTTGCAACGAGGTCGACAATGCCCATGTCCGAGTTGCACACAATTTGAACATTTATAGAATGGTAACCCTTTCTATTAACATACAAATACTCATGTTCAGAGGGGGCCTGAATGCGAACATGAGTACCGTCGATGCATCCGACAATACCAGGTATACCTGATTTTAACAAACAATCTTGCCTGGATTTCGCTGCTTCTTCTTGTGGGTAAGTGAATATAGTTCCTAAGGCGGCGCTGGAGAGCCAAGGAAACTTTTCTAATAGCCCGACATGCAGTTGTGCGATGAACATTAATCATGTCTCCCACAGTATTTTGAAAGGCCCCGTTCGCGTATAATCTGAGCGCAATCAGCACCTGCAAGGTTGGGGAGAGCGCAGCGTTTCGGTCTGACCCGTGCTGGAGTTGAGGGGAGATCTCCTCGATTAAATCAAAAAGGGCTTGTCTGCCGAAACGAAACCTTTCTATTAGCTCACTGTCCGAATAGACTCTTTCTCTTCTTAATGCCCTTTCGTTGTTAAACCTGTAAACAAGACGCCCTGCCATCGTTAATATCCTTCTTGCCTGTTTTACGTTACTATGGATACTAGTCTGTCTTTCCGATTTACGCCTGCTCCATACTAGGCGTAAAAGTTACACCCGGGCGCAACGCATACAGGGCTTAAGTCTAAGTGGTGCACTAGTCATAACTTTAGTTTGGTCTTAACCTTCGGTTCTACGTCGGACGTAGAGTTACGACCAGTTTAAGCCCAGCTGGTGCACTCCACTCCTGGGATCCACTGTAGTGGACATTTTGTTAACATGCATCTCCTTTTACTCTTTTGAGCTACTCTATCAATCCCCGATGTACTGTACAGAGGACATCCTGGTCTTTCCAGTGATATGTAATTGGTTAAAATTGCATGCTGGGAAGTTCCTCTTTCTTTTCATCCAAAATGGCTGGCATACCAAAAACAAAATGTTATAGAAGCAGGAGGAGAAGTCAAATATTGTTGAATAATTGTAATCTTTACCATGAAAATCATATATGTTCTTGTTTATTAACATGTGAGGAACTATATAATTAGTTCTGAAAGCAATTAAATAATTCAAGTTTTCAAATAACAGCCCTTTTATAAATGTCCATTCTAGTGGACGTCAGGACTATCTTCATGGACTTAATGACTCAATATTGTTGCAGGAGACGGAACTGAAGCAGACATTTTCTGTACCAGATAGTTCAGGGAGATTCAGACTTTGAGCTCTCAGATGATGAGAGAGATGAGGATTTCACACCTGGGATAGAAGAGGGTCAAGAAGAAGGGGGGGAAAGATGCAGGAGGCTCCATGAGTGCACAGATACAGACAGAGAGACAGATAGGGACGAGCTGGAAAGACATGGCCCTCTGTGGGCCAAGAGTAGCACGTATGTCTTATTGTTGTTTTTAAGTGGAGCCATGAAACATGAGTTGCCTCAGGAAGCTTTGTTTCTATGAGCAGGTCAAATGGAGACCACATCCATAAAACTAGTCAAGATGACCCTCCAGCCCGTGCCGACTGGAGTCAATGAGGTACTTTTCCCACTACATTGACTACAAAGTCCTTGAAGATCTGGAAAGATTCACCAAAAAACAAACTACTTTCTTATTGACCAAATAAACAGCAATGTTCAGATCAATTACTTATTTATGTTTTAAATAAAGGTGAATGTATTCTTGTATTAATATCACTCTATAACCATAATACGTTACATAGTCTGTTAATTTTGGCTGTCTTTTCAAACTAATATGGTCCCGACGTCCTCTACAGTGTACATACTGTAACATTTAAAAATAAAATAAAATAAAAAAAGTCTAAATTGCAAGATGTTTTTTTAACCCTAAATAAGTAGGAAATCACAACATTTTTCCTCGGGTCCCAGCACATATTGCACATAGTTTGATGGTATTTAACAGCAGCAAGTTACACAATTTACAAAATGCAAAAAACACACCTTGTAACGGTTCTAAGGATTTAGCAGCCAGGTATAAATTACAGTTATTAACGGCATATATATATATTGCACATATAGCACATATTGCACATAGTTGATTGGTATTTAGCAGCAAGGGGTGATATAGTCTGTGTTGTGGTGTGTGTAGGGGAGGGGGGGGTGTCTACTAGGGGCTGTGCTGGTTGTATAGTCTGACCGCTGCAGGAAGGAAGGACCTGCGGTATCTCTCCGTGAGACAGCGGGGGTGCAGCAGCTTATAGTTAGGGCTGATTAGATTCAGCCCCTAGTTTTGCTGCTATAGGCTTAGACTGTCGGGGGACACCTTACTTCTTCCTTCTCTATGTCTGTACCTGTGTCCGAATAACCCAGCTTCCCCCAAATGTATTTTTGGTGTCTATCTACGCCGGGATCCTAAGTCATGGCTGATCCTGTTGCTGCGGTCCTGTGTCCTGGATCCTGAGCACTGAATCCTGCATCCTGAGTCCTGGATCCTGAGTCCTAGATCTGAGTCCTGGAGTTCGAGTCGTGGCTGAACCTGTCACTGTGGTCCTGCCTGACTTTCATCATACTACTTCCCTGATGGCTCCCAAAGGATTGTTGACATCCTCGTGGATTCATCTTCTTATTATAGACACATGCATTTCCAAACATTTGGTCTACCTATGTTGTAAATGTATTATCTTTTTTCGACTTACACACGGCATCTATTGCACGTCTCCCTGAGGTTTCTCCCATATTCCCCTTTAAACTGTGGGGCTTTTCCTTCTTTGGAAGTGTTTCCTTGTACGATGTGAGGGTCTAAGGACAGAGGGTGTCGTATTGTCATACTGATATTCTGTACAAACTGTGAAGTCCACTGAGACAAATGTAACATTTGTGATATTGGGCTATATAAATAAACATTGATTGATTGATTATAAAATACCTTGCAGGTTGGCTAAAATCAACTATGGCTCCCAAACAAGAGAGCTTAAAATATAACAAATGTTCAGATAAAAAAGAAAATATTATTTCTAATAATGTCCTACAAGTGCTTCATTGTCATTGTAAATGTGTTGTAATGACATCATCAGGGTTAAAGAAGACATTACAGACTGGGATGAGTTAACTGAACTTTGTGTTTTAATATGCTAATTAACTAGCTTTCAGCTAAATGTATAGACTACAATACTACTATACTACTATACTACAATAATGGAATTCAACTGTGGTATTAATGGAAACTATTAGGCAAGGTCAAAAACATTTCCCAATTTGGGATCCATAAAGTATGTCTTATCTTAAGTATACCTTATTAAAGTATATCTTATCTTACTAATGCCTCAGAATGTATGTAAATGTACTGTAATAGCACAGTATTTACAGAACAGTATTTATAGCACCGTAAGGTCCCCTATTATACTCTTTCTCAACAATACATTAAAGGCCTCAGATATATACAGATCCTGTCTCTGAAGTGTTTGTCTGAAACACCAAACAGATCATTGTAGGATCCCATAATCCCCTCTGTTTCAGCCCTGTTCCAAAAGTGCTGTGTCCACCTGATGAATATCATAATCCAACACATTTAATGTCCAAACTCTGTGTCTGCTCTCCAACAACTCCTGAGAATATTTCTGGATCTTTAGACGCTGTGTTTGTCACTTTGTTCACTAGCGAGCTGCTAACTGTGTGTGGCTGCTGTTCGCTGCCGAGGTGGAAGTGTTGGAGGATTTTTAGAGCTTTTTCCCAGCTGCAGGAAACCAGGTTGATAAGTGAAATAAAAAATCTAAACACTGAAGATGCTAAAATGCCTCATAAAGCCGTTGGTTGGTGATACCTTCCTGTGTGATTGTCACTACATAACATACACACCTCATAGATTCTTTGTTCACATGTAACATTTGCAGTGCAGCAGTTTTTGAGAAAATGTTTACCTTTGGCTGTTCCAGCAATTCAGCTTTTCTGTTCTGACTGAAACAGAGAATCAATGATATGTGACGGCATCCATGATATTTAATACCTTCCTTCATACTCATATCATTGGTGAGATGAAGTGTGAGAATGACCTTCTGTTAGCCATAACTTGACTTTGTTTGTTCCCACCCCACAGAGGAGAAGCAGGGTAGCCCTCCACCTGGTAGTGTGTATTTCACTGGAGTTGCTCAAAGGAACAGTTGCCAATACTGACTAAAAACAGGAAGGGAGGGGAAGACGGTTTTCTGTCTTTTGTTCCCTCTGTGTTGGATGAAATATCTCTTTCCAGATTTTACACGCTCCCCCGCCAGCTCAACACTCTTGTCTTTCAAGGCAGGAGAGAGAGAAACAAAGGCTGAGCGAACACACAGAAAGACTGGATCCTTTGAGTTCCACGAGCCGTTCTGAAGAGAGGCAGGAGAGCCAAGGACACAGTCACCTCTTTCATGTCCTGCAAATGGCCCCCTCCCCAGAACAACATGCATCACCCCTCTACCCCCGCTCCATCCCCAGCTCATGAAACCATGAATACTCTGCAGAGCTCCTACAGAGTGGGAACACACAGAGTCACTGGAAGACCGGGTGTTGATATTAGGACAAAACAAAACAGGACAAAAACAACGTTGAACTTGTGGGAAGAACATCACAAATGGGACATCAGGGAAACATGGTCCGTGAACTTTAACTATGTTTGAGCACTAAGCATCATTGATGAAACAATCAGCTTCTTCTCATCTCACCTGACCCTGCGCTCTGTCCTAACACATGACATGTCACACATGCCGGCATTCTTGAAAAAATAAAAACTTCTAGAACTTATCCACCGCAGTAGAGAATAATGAATACACCATGGAGGTATTCCTGGGTCTCCAAAAAGGTTTGATACTATTAGTGAAAACAAATGTCTGCTGCCCAGTCAGCTAAAAGGGTCAGCGTGCAGAGAATCGAGGCCTCATTCTGTTTGTCTTAGCCGGTATTGGTTCATAAGTGAGGGAAAAGCAACAGCAATGAAAACAATGTCATAACCAGTTAGCTATCGCCACAATGCATATGCACACAGTCTCACTGTGACATTCTTTACCTCCCAATGCTGTGTTGTAGGACTGGAGGCAAATATTATAGGAATATTATTAATAGCATGCATACACCATTCAAACTCTGCATTAATGCAGGATGGCTAATGTAACTCTTCACAACCCATTCACATTGTACATTCACCATTTTGGGATTTGCTAAATAGAAAAAGAACTGCTAACAAACATTTGACCTTCTCTTTTCTCTGAGCCGAGTCACATCCAAGGAACAGCAGCAGGGTAAGACAACAAGACCTCTCCGGTGCATCAAGAAATGTGTGTAGCACTTCTTATCTTGGGTTAAGCTATTGGATCAGAATGATTCTAGACTCTACTGGAGTGGATAGACAGTAAAGTAATTAGACCAGAGACCAGGTGGTTTGGATAGAACAGCCGGCAATTTACTGAATGATGTAGACAAAAAACATTTAACATACAACAAAGAAAATGAATAATCTTCTGCAGAAGAATCAGAGATAAGTATATCACCTTTCCCTTTTGTTTACTTTCTTTTCCCTTATATTCATATTTCTGTGGCCAATTAAATAGTATAAATCAGAGGTGTGGATTTGATGACTTGACAAAATCACAAAACACTTGTGACTCGGGACTTGACTTGAGGTGACTTGATACTTTAATTCAGGGGTCTCCAACACGTCAATCGTGAGCTACCGGTAGAAGAGCAGACTCCCGTGGGGAGAGTCAAATCTTCAGCCGCTCCTAGTACTCTTGCTGAGAATCCATGCAGGGAGGGGCGGGACTTTATTTTGCTGGGCCACCATGCGGCCAATCATATGCGAGGACACATTAGGATCATTCCATTATTTGAAAGAAGGGTGGGGGGCAAGTGTAAAGACAGCAAGTGTAGAGGTACAGGCAAGCTACACAGGGAGACGGGGAGACGGATTTAAATGCAAGCGCGTCGGAAAAAGTCAAGAAATTAGCAAAAACCAAATCAAAAAGCAGCATCTGGCTGCATTTCAATGATTTTTTTTTTGTTAACCACTCAGGATTTATTGTCAGAGGTGGGAGAAGTTCAGATCTTGTACCAGAGTATAGGAATACTCGGTTACAATAAAAAGTCCTGCATTCAAAATGTTACTCAAGTAAAAGTACAACAGTATTAGCATCAAAATATACTTAAAGTACCACCTGCAGAGGGATCTAGATTCGGGTGTTCTTTTCCCCATAGAGACCGCCTCGCTGCACATTATCCCTTGCATAAAGATAGATTGTGGGTCGCTTATAACATGTTGTACACCAGTGACCACCAACTGGCGGCCCGCAGGCCACATCCGGCCCGCCAGACATTCTCATCCGGCCCGCACGACGGGGGTGACTGCGTTCGCCCCCCACCCATTTTTTTTTTTACAACGTCTCGTGAGTAAGGTGCAGTACCGGAGTCCAACAGAGAGGCAGCAGCTGCGGGATAGTAGACTGCGTACTGTGAAAGCTTCCCTGCCTTGAAGAAGAAGTGATCCTTCGTTGTGAAGAGTCTGCTTCGTGCGTGCTCCGCACCACAGCAGTAGCCCCACTGCGACAGAGTCCAACAGAGAGGCAGGAGCTGCGGGACAGTAGCCTAGAAGCAGGGTTGGGTTGTAACGGAATACATGTAACGGTGTTACGTAATCACCCCGCACACAGATGAGAGAGAGAGATCTCTTTAGGTTAGATAACATGTGCAAGATAACGTTTATGTAGCATTTCTTTATTGTCGAAATGATGACATTTCATAACGGGATCAAATCAAATCAAATCAAATCAAATCAAATCAAATCAAATGCATGGGGCAAGTGATTGGAAAACGTTTTAAATGTTATTACATCGTTTTAATAAATAATAATGATAATTCATTCTATTTAGGGGCGCCTTTCAAAGCACCCAGGGACACCTTACAATTCATAACATATTCCAAGGAAAGGTTTTAAGACAGTACAAAGAATGCGGGTGATGTTTTTTATGTGGGGTGCAGATGAGAGGGAGCTGTCCAGAATGACACCAAGATGTTGTGTTTGAGTTCTTGATAAGCCATTAAAACAGTCAAAGAAGTGTCTCCTGTTCACCAAAACATACCCATCTGTTATGGAAAAAGAAAGTATTCTAAAAGTAATCTGAATACGTTGGTAATGTAGTTGGTGATCCCTGTTGTACACAGTGGAAATAAACATTCTGGTAAACTTAAAATCAGGGATCTTATAAATTAAACTCCTTCTGAATCAAACCATCACAGTAGCCCAACCTTACGGTTCCCTCTTAAAATAGAAACAAAAAAACTTGCTTTACCAGCAGAGAGAAAATTGATTAGTAAACTATTAATATGACTAATAAAGAGCAGTTTGATCTGCAATTCGATGAGGAACAACAATGCATTTACTGATGTTGTTATTATTATTATGGTACATTTAATGTTTGAGTTCAGGAGCAACTTGTTTGAGATCAATTTCAAACTCTAGGGCTTTGACTTGAATGGACTTGCCCATCGTGACTTGGGACTTGACTCAGGACTTTAGTGCAAAGACTTGAGACTTATACCCCTTTCACACCAAGGCTTTTCCCGTTCCTGCTCCGTGCTAGAGCTTTTCTGGTTCAGAACTGGTTCTTCGGTTCAGCTCCCGCTCTGTTCACATCGCTCAGAGCCAGACTGGTGCTGCCGCTGCTGCGTCATGACGTCACCGTTTACGTCGCTGATTTTCTCATCGGAGAGAGAAGGGGGAGGGGATTTAAGGCTTCAACAGTGCTTTAAGTGAGCATTATGTGAGAATCTACTCTAGCTGATCTCAGAGCCCCATAAATAAAATGTATATATTTTTTTGTATTTATATATTATTTTTAATATATATGCATTTTTTTTCTTTTATATATATATATATATATATATATATGCATGTTTAAAATCTCAAAATAAAACTTTCACCAATACAATTCTAATTATGCTGCAGAAAAAGAACTGCTTAAATGCCCTGTTGAGAAGCTCAAGAGGGAGTTTCTCAGGACATCTATGGAGTCTGATTTGGGTCAATATTCTTGCGCGTAAAACAAGCTACTCACGAGCGAAAAATGGGCTTTTACTATGAAGCATCCAGTACCTGCTGTGTTTATTTATTTATTTAATTTCATTATCTTTGCTTTTTATGCCTGTTTTTAAATGCCATTTAATAATGTATTTATGCTGTATTCGTTCTTAAATGTCTTTTGTTTTTATTTTGTAAAGCACTTTGAATCGCCACGTGCTGAAAAGTGCTATTTAAATAAAATTGCCTTGCCTTGCCTAGTGCACCTATGGATGTCATGTGGCACTTCTCTCTGTAAAAGTGGTGTAAATAAATGGATATTTTACCTTTTTAGCCAGAGAACGTTAGCTAGCTATTAATTTTCTTAATAAATTAAGTTGGGATATTATTGGCTTCAATAAGTTATGTGACAATGGTTAGCATTAAACCTCAGACTAAATGAAATTACTGACTGTGCTGTGAACCTGCTAACATTTAAATATCCTGAACAGGATCAGGGTGTGATTAATAATAAAGAGTGTTCTTCTGTCTAACAGGTGAGATGGCTGACCATTAAAAAAAACAATGCAGAGATCAATGAGAAAGAGACGGCTTGGTCCTCAACAGGATGCTGAACAGCACATGCTGGTCTCAAAGAGCATGGTCTCAAAGAGCATGTTATCGACCAGTGCTTACATTGTATGTATGTTTTAAATAAACACAAGCAATAGTGCAAATTAAATCACAATATCTTAATTTATAATCCCAACATTGCTTCCTATGTTAATTTTAACTCCAAAAAGGTACTTCTTACTGGCAGTATTATCATTTAAAGCAAAAAGATATGCAATTATTAAAAAGCAAATGTTGTTATATTTGGTAACATTTTCCAAACATTCCTTCATTTTCTAAATCCAATACTTCAAGGATTTGTAATAAGCTACTTACAAAAGTATAACGCAAGGAGCCCGACACAAAGCGGAGGGATCTAGATCATGCCGATCGAGATCCTCCTGATCAGCCTGTCGGTGTTGTTTTCCCCATAATGACCAAGTCGCTGCACATTATCCCGCTTATTACATGGCCACATTCTCAACAAAGTAATGACATGACTCCCAATATTAATTGAAATGCATTTGTGGATTTAGAAAATGATTTCATTGATTTAAAAAATAGTTGTATGTATTGATTTAAATTGACATGCATCCGCTAAGAAAAATAGTCCGTTGTTACTGTTTGAACTAACGTAGCTGTCACGATTATTGTATTTTGTCACATTTCTATGTCTTGGTTTGGGTTTTTGCTATTCTCCCTGTCTTGTGTTTCCACCTTGTATATTGTCTGGTCCTTCTTCCTGTGTGTTTCCTCCCTCTCGTTAGTCTCCCTGGTGTGTTGATTGTCTAATTATGTTCACCTGTGCCCCTTGTGTTTCTCCTCCCCTGCTCAGCTGTTTTTGGTTTGTGATTACCCCTCTGTGTATTTAGTATTGTCTTTCCCTGTGTTCTGTGTCGGTTCGTTTTTTGTTATTGACTCTGTTCAGCGGTGAGTGTTCTGTCTGTCCTAGTTCTATTCCTGTCCTGTACAAGTTCTATTTAATTTAAAACCTTGAAATAAAGGTATTTTTGTTACTTTAATCTGCATTTGGGTCCTGCTTCCTACACACATCGTAACAGAACGAACCGACCTTTATGGACCCAGCAGACTCAGCCCTTTTGATGCTACAGGCGGATCGTCTTGGGTGCTCTCTAGAGCAGGGGTTCTCAAACTTTTTGTTTATGCGGACCACTATTTATTATCAAGGATTTTCGCGGACCACCTCATATGCAAACCGTAAAAATAAGTACATATATAAACGTAGTGTTAAAACGCCGATATTTTATAATAGTTAATTATAGACAATCAAAAGTAAATTGAAGCCTATCTGATATTTTTGTGACCGGTGTCTGTCTGCGTTGTGAATGTTTCTCAAAGAGGACGGCGGACGCTATTTTAATTAGGTCGTCCC
>CALSBZ010046679.1:867459-877986 GCA_943591055.1 Gobionotothen gibberifrons | reverse complement strand
AAAAAACATATTAGAAATGTGGGACCATTGAGCTGTGGGACCATTGGGCTGTGGGAACATAGGGATGACCCCAAAGTAATCTGTTGGCATGACAGTGTTTCACTATTAAAGATAGAATGCATCCACTTTCCCCTGCCTATTGAAGAGGAAGCAATAGTTTGATATTCATTTGTTTTCAGTGGAATGACCCTTTAATCTCGTAGCAGGTTCTATCCCTCTTACATTAAAAACCCTTCTACGCTGCTACAGAAAAATCTTTCTATCTCAGTAAGAGATGAATTGTCTGGTGTGTGTGTGTGTGTGTGTGTGTGTGTGTGTGTGTGTGTGTGTGTGTGTGTGTGTGTGTGTGTGTGTGTGTGTGTGTGTGTGTGTGTGTGTGGAGGGATTGAAAGCTCTCGATACAAGAAAGGATGCAATTTGTGCCCCAAAAATGTTGATTGGTTTTGTTTTGATGCTTTTGGAAGAGTTTGTTTTCAACCGTCATGGCCATAAAGCAGATCAAATAGAATAAAATTGATGTGTCGAAGCACAGATGCAAAGAAGGAGGGGGGAGGTAGGAGGACACAGAGATTTGATCTAATCTTCTTCACACTCTGAAGAATGGATGCCCTCATTGATGTTGTTTTCATCTATACACATTCATCATCTTTCTCCTCTGTCTCTGTGACCCTCTATCCTTCCAACAACCCCTTGCTTCCGCTTTATTTATTTTTCTTGCTAAATGTATTCAAATAAAAATGAAGGAACCGATTAGCATTACCTAGTAGTCACATGACAAGTGTTCATACAAAGGAAATGATTAGGGATTGCAGAGGGTCTATCTAATGCTGCGTTCACACCGGACGCGATGCGAATATTCGCTTCGCTCTAATCGCTCGAGTTTCACCGCGGCTGCCAGCTGTGTTTACTTGCATCATTCAAACAAGACACGCTGGCTCGGGAGCTACAACTACAACAAAATGAACATATTTTACCGTGATTAAATTGTAATACACGTTTCTAAATGATGCCGACGTAACAACATACTGATACCGGTTAGTACAAACCATGAATTAATGCTTGACAAGTCTGCAGACAGACGGCAGGCGAAAAAACTTTTAAAATGCTTGTTTTCTGAATGAAGATCGGATCGACCAGGCAAAGCTAACATTGTATATGCTCACTCCACACTCATAACAACGGCCTACAGACATAAATAAACCAGTGACTGTATTCGCCATGACACAGACAGTCTGTGGTTTGTACTTGTTTAACTTGTGTACAGTTTCGAACAGATATGAGGAGCTGTGAGCTCTGAGTGCTAACAGCTACAGATGAAGCACTTACTTTCGGACAGTTTGAAACGCGAGGGCAGTGATTGGTAAGTGGTCTGCCCTCGCTCAAGGGAAAGCCTCCAGCTTGACTTGAGACCGCCCCCGTTTTAAATAAATGTAATTATAATGAAGCCAGCTGCAATGGATCATTGATCCACCAGGGGGTGCAGTGGGGTTCCACACTGGTGCTCATGTGAAATAAAGTCTGATACTGTACAGTACGCTGGATGTACAGCGGTCAGCGGAACTTAATGTACTGTAGTCGAAAAAAAACGAACGGGAGGAAATGCAGCCCGGCTCTCGATTTTTTAATCCTAAATTAAGCATCATCTTAAACTCAATATGAACGTCAGTAACTCACTACAAATATGTATATTTTTAATGGAGCCTCGACGGTGTAGCGGAGGGATCTTGCTCAGCATGAAGGGTGTTCCCCATAAGGAACAAGTCGCTGCAAATTATCCCGTTTATTACATGGCCAAATTCTCAACAAAGTAACGACATGACTCCCAATATTAATTGAAATTCTTTTATGGATTTAGAAAATGTTTTTATTGATTTAAAAAATAGTTGTATGTATTGATATAAATTGACATGCATCCGCTAAGAAAAATAGTCCGTTGTGACATCGCGTAAAACAGATTTCGACATGTTACATTAATTGCTTATATCCACACGCCTCTTCTCCTCATATTCACTACCTAAACTAGTTATAAATATGTTTATTTGTACTGTCGTCCGGGTCACTCATTACTGGATAAGCTGCTGCATGAGACAGCTGCCCGAAGAGAGGGAGGAAAAAGAGAGGCTCCGTGTATTTTATATATTATAGGCCTATAGAGTCGTTATTCATTTGTTTTAAAGCTCAATAAATAACAAAGAAGACCTTTGACCGGCACTTTTATAATTTTGTCCGGAAGATTTCAACTTTAATACACATTGACTGGCGAAAAACTCTGCCCGGTTCCCTCTGTCCCCAACGTGGAGAATAAACGTTTTAAAAAGCTTAATAAGCACCGTAACTTTCATGATATAATTTCTCCGTCATAATCGTTTGTTTCCGTGAACGGCCGACTGTTGTGTGACGGCAAATGCTGCGGCTGCAAGGCATTGTGGGGCAGCATTTTCTCCTCTCCTTTGGGTTAGGGAGGTCCAGTGGTTCCTAAGCTAAAGGAGGTTATAAAGGAAGTTTGAAACCTCCTTTCCTATCATGTAGACGAATTCGAACGGCACTTATCATGGCTGCTACTGAGGTACTTCCGGGTCATTTCACTCCGTTAGGAAGGTTCCTAAGCAAAATAGACTATTCGACTGCAACCCTGGAATGTCGGAAGAGAAAGACGTGAATCCAGGAATGTGGACAGCTGGAATGCGGAAATGGAGTCGTTCTAACCATGGATGTATAATAAAACAGATTTATGCATATTCGACTTTTTTTTACTGACCTATTGAAATGATTTATTAATTTAGGGTATTTTGTAACATGTGTTGGAAGGATTTATTAAATTACTATGAATATTTGGGCTTAAATTAATTGCCATTTTTTAAACTCAGACATTTATCCCTAACATTATCCCTGACTTTGTCATACCATTTTAACAGAGCCCCCCAATTACGCCCCACATACCCCCAATTATTTAATATAATTTACCCTTCACCTTAAATATCTAAAATAATGCATTAGAAGACTAAAGCCCTGTAAATAACCATTGCTCTTGCACAATCCATGCCCCTTTTTAGGACTGTCCCACATTAGGCAAATCATACTGTTGACAGTGTTTTCTGATTTATGGAGTGATAAAAAGAGATTTTTTGACTTTACTTTAAGTATTTCAATGTTTTGCTACTTTGTTATTGTACTCCTCTACAGTTCAGAGGTAAATGGTATTTAATACCTTTAGTTACTTCACAGATGTGGATGAATGATGTGAAATATAACCAAGTCTTAAATCAGACTTTAGTTCCACCTGGAGTAAATTCACAAGCTTCCCTGCAGTATACAAAGTCATTCAAACTAGCTGCACCTTTACCAGCTTTGAGAACACTTTCTCCCCCCCTCCCCCCCTGAATTGCGTCTGAGGGAATAAACTAATCGCTCACTCTACACAGTATGCAAATCGGTGTGAAAGCAGTGAGACCATGAGTGAGACCTGTGAACAAGGGTTCGACAACATTTCTGTTGTCGAACGTGATTCGTTCAGATGCGTCACGTGGTGTGCTAAAACACTTCCTGGTTAGCTGAAAGGAGACAATCTCCTCCAAATCCGTTTGGTTCTTTCTTCGAAATAAAATAGACATAGTTTCTTGCACAACCTATTCAAAGTTCTAATACTTATGATAATCTGATGCTGATGTGCCAAAAGATCAACTATTTCGTTATTTGAGAAGCCTAAACTAAAGTACTGCTTCACAAGATGCTCCACATTCCTCATTGTATTGCTGGACGCTGCTGTTGTCTCCTTCTCAAGTCACTTATGAAACTACGACTTTATTCTCGTAACATTACGACTTTAATCTCGTAACTATGACTTTATTCTCGTAACATTACGACTTTATTTATTATTAATAATGTGCGGAATGTGACCTGTGAGCCTTCTGAATTACCGTGGGACAGCGCATTTTACATTTTCTCATTTACTCACCCAAATGTATATAAAAGTTACTTCAGATGCTGAAATATTTTTATTTTTTCAAGTATAAACATACAGTATACAACAGATATGCATGCATACAAATTATAACATCAAATGAAATGCAAGTTTCTTCGTGACACTTCTTTTTCCTCTTTGAAATCTGTCTGTAAGAGAGAACACACATTTAGATACAGTACATTATGAAGCAGGCCTTAATAAAGTAATAAGAACTGAGAACATGACAAAGAATAAGAAAATGTCCCCATGCAAAGGTCCGGAACATCAAAATGTCTAAATTGCTTCATGAATTAGTGTGATATTGAAGTAGCCTGTAGCTTTATCAACGTCTGCATGTAATCAACAACTGACTGCCAATCAAATAAAGAAAGTACAATTCAATATGTATTGTCAATGAACATTGAACTATACAGATATCCTCTCCGCTTCTCTCTGCTGCGCTCTCATCTCTTCTTCTGTGTTTCTCTCCCTGTATCGCTCACTCGTCTCTTTCGCCCCCTGTCGGCCGGCGGTTAAAATATGGCTGAGATTAAGACAGTGCGCAAGCAGCGCAAGTCACAGAACGAAATGCATTGTGGGACATGTAGTTGTTGTGTAATTTAGCTTCAATATTTACCCGTACAGCGAGCCGAGACACGGCTAATTACTGGCAGGAACACACACACAAACTCTCCGAAACGCACACGCACATGTAGCTTTAATATTTGACGGAACAGAGAGCCAAGATACGACTAACACACACCACGTTGTTTACTCACAGTTTGAAAGCAGCGTGGAGAAGTCTTCAGCTGCTCCGCCCAGGAGCAGCGTGGAGAGCTGTGATAAACAGTGATCCGCTCAGATTAAACTGTGATACGACTTCTGTGGCTATCTACCAGCGATCATGTTTAATATTAAAGACTACACACATTGATCCCTTATCAAGATCAAATGTGACTGTTTACTCGTTTTGCAAAGATAGAAGCAGAAATGGCATTGCTATATTTGCAGGGATATTTAGAATTTAAAATGCTGCTTGATCGTTAATTTTGTTCTCGGCAAACAATATTATGAATCCTCTATTCAAAAATATTATTCAGTGTCCATCGACATGAAAATAACTAACTAACTACTTTTCTTCTAAATGAAATGCTGACATTACAAAATGCATGGTTTAATGTAATGTAAACATTTACATTGTTATTATGATTATTTAATATATAAAGACTACTGTATATGTTCAAATGCTCTTCATTCAAGCAGCCACTGTGTACGACATCATTTCTGCATTTGTGAATGAAGCGCCATCTCCTGGTTAAAACCTGAAATTGAAAATCTGGTAACGCCCTCTTGCTTGCTCTTCATTCAAGCAGCTTTATCCGCACTGTGTACGACATCATTTCTGTATTTGTGAATGAAGCGCCATCTCCTGGTTAAAACCTGAAATTGAAAATCTGGCAACGGAAAATAGTGGGAGGGCTTGACCTTCCTCCAAACTGGGAGTTGGCTTGCAGTAGGCAGGAACACCTAAGCTGGAGTCCGAAAGTAAGTGCTTCATCTGTAATGGCTGATGTTTTCTGGTAGAACGTCAGTAACGGCAGGCTGAGATCCTCACCGCTGATTGGCTTCCGCGAGAACGCGTCACGTGAATATGACGCTCGAGTTGAAAAAATGGAACTCTCGCGTTTGACAGTTCAATCGCCTCAATCGTGTGATTCGCGCCGCGTCCACCGCTTCATGCTCGCCGTCGGAGCGAATTCGCGTCTGTCCGCGTCTCTGCATTGACTTTACATGTAATCGCGCCGCCCCCAAACATCGCATCGCGTCCGGTGTGAACGCAGCATAAGGGTCTATCTCTAGAATTTACCCTCCCAGTCGAAGGCCAGCCAGTTCCCTGCCAATGGCCAGCTGCTGGACATCTTGATTAAACGGTAAACAATTCCATTTATTAGGGTGTTTCCATGTGATGGATCTCCCTTCACAAAAACAAAGAAACAGGATTATTCAGTGGATTTCAGTTGATCTATGTGTTTAGGCCCTGTGCTTTTTATACGTTACTTTCCCGATACTTACTTACTTGTATTTCTAAGTACTGCGTTTTACTTCTTCTCCATTTAATCTCATAGGCAAATGTTATACTTTTTTCAACTACATTAAGGTGAAGTTTTAGTTGCTAGTTACCTAATTGTTCAATATCTAGGCTATAATGTTATAGATTGAACTACCTTGCGTTATATTAAGTATATCCTGTGAACCGCATCAGCTTCTACGATCACTGCTCCACCTCTTGCAGAAATAAAACATTGCAAATGATTTCAAATTAAGGAGCCATAGGGAAGTTTAATGTCCACCCCATGTTCACTACGTCGTCAGATCAGCCATGGGCCCACCAAGGATAGAGGGGAAATGATATGTGACTGCATCTGTATAAATTGATGGATGGAAAGATGATGGATGAATGCGGTCTCCTTTGTGAAAGCCCTGTGTTTGTTTTCCATCCAGCCCATCCTTTTTCGGTAGTGAATGAAAACAGCCTCGTTGGATAAATGGATGGAAACATATGGGTGGTTGGATGGATTATTGAAAGTTAAACACATCCCTTCAATACCAAAATACAAACCGTATGGTGAAGCCTTGTCCAACTATTCTGTCATACTTAAAGTATATATTTTAGCAGTATCGTTCATTATATTCCAGTTATCTCGCGTAATTAACCAAATGATTACAAATCAATGTAGAAATTACATTTGATACAGGCACTGCTCTTTCCTGATAGGGGACAGTTAAACAATTATACTGCAGTCAATTGGATTGGGATTGGAGCCCATCCAACCAAGACTAAAATACGGGGAATTGAATCCGACCAGTTGCTAATACAGGATCAGACAAAACCCCATTACCACAAAAAAATACAAGCAGTATGGTGAGCTGCACAGAATTCTGGGCATCCTGATGAATTGACCTCTGAATAAGAGTCATATAAAGTGCCCTGTTAATGTTTTGTGCTCAGCTGGGGACCCTAGAATCATCACCTTGTGTGTTGCCATGTGCAGCTCAACCAGCAGCTCAGGTTTTATGGAGCGTAACAGTACCGGTTCAGAAGATTTCTGCAATTTCTGAACCATTTAAATTTGGATGATTCCTTGAAATACCCAAACATCTTAACACTAGGGTTTTTACAGGTGCATGATGTATAAAAAGCTCAAGAATGTATTACATTTAAGACCTTGAGAAGCACCAAAATCCAACTTTTGAATTGTTTTTGATGGGAGCATCTCTATAAACCACATGATATTCAGACTACTGCATACACACACACAGCCCAAAGAAATATGTTGGGATGTAAATAAAAAAAATAAAAAGCAGCATTTCAATTAAATGTACCTTTTCAGCTCTGCTGAGAGCAGAAAGCTCTGGACCTGTCGTCTTAGTGTAGCTCTCAGTGGTCTCAGTGCAGTCGCTGTTAGTCACTATCTGTAGCAGATAAAACACAAAGAGAAGGATCAATAAACAAAAGGTCAGAGAATATTTGGAATTGAATAAAAGAATGGTCCTACTGATGACAGAAAGAATGAAAGGAAAACTTAGTTTAGAACCTTACTGGATCCTTTTGTAAGCCATAAAACATCAATTTGTAATATTAAATCTATGTAAAAATACCTCTTCAATGTTCTAATTTGGAAATGTGGCCTGTGTGGCCCCACAGGTTTTGAGAGGCATCACTTCATCAAGACCCTGCAAGATGCAAACTCACACACACACACAACAAAAACATTATTATTATTATTGGATGGTGCGTTCCCATGTACCTAAAGATTCTAAACCATCCATAGCTTGTAGTAACATCAAATTAAAGTTATTCAGATATACATTTCAATAAACACCCTGTAGTTATGTTTCACTATATATCAGAAAAGTATTATACATATATTATATTGTTTTTTCATCTTTGCAGTCGGGTTTCTGTGATCGTCATTTACAAGTCTTCCAAGAGACTCATCCTCTTTTGCTGCATCAACGCTACAAAAACACAAGTAAAACTTCATTGCAAAACAGTCAATAAAAAATACTCCTGAAAACAACTAGCTAAGCTGTGAAAATAAATCCAATTTCATTCATTCTGCTCAAGCTTATCATTGACATAATACGCACCACCACTGTTCCATCAAAATGGAATTTGAACATGAACACCTTGAGCCTGACAGGATAAAGTTTCAGTCTCCTCTCACATTCTTGTTTGCTTATGAGTTCACCTCTATATTCTATCAAAAAGTCTCCTTTTTTAAATGGTATAGAGGTGAAGATGCCTACCTACAAGGAGCACAAATAAGTGAGAGAAATAGCACACTAAAGTCACATATTTTATGTTTATACTTAAAGTTAAATCATGATTAAACAGTCAGAAGAATAAACTCACCTTTGATGGCATTGATGTATTGGACGTCAAGTCCTGCTTTGTCCCCTCCAGTGTCAATATAACATGTGGCATCATCCTTGGGATTGATGCGTCTCTGCCTTTGCATCTTGACTTTGATGGTTTATTATAGCTGTGAAAAAGAGTAATAGTTCATACCTCCTGTCCTCAGCTCCAGTTAAATACAATGTTTACATTACAAATAAACCGGAGGCTCCTCATTATGCCCCTTTCACATCAACGCGGTTCCTGTTCTAGCTCCATGCTTGCGCTCTTCTGGTTTTGAATTGAAACTGAAGTTCGGTCTCTGTGGAGTCTATTTTTATATAACATTACAAGAGGGATTCTTATTATTACATTATATGCAGTATTGTGCTCATGAGATGTTGTTATGACTATAAAAGGGTTGGATACGAAACAAAGGGGACAGTCATATGAGAGCTTTTACAGTAGCTTGCAAAACTAAAGTAGCAAGGTCACACACTGGAAGAATACAAAGAGCTATTCAGTACAGGACATCGCTCCGGCCTTGAGATATGGATGAGCTTCGCTCCCACTCATAGCTGGGAATCAGTAATGAAGGATTCCACTTTTTCTGTAGAAACTTTAGCAAAAACTAATTACTAGGATAGCGCCAGAGTAGGGAGGAACCTTCACAGGCCGGCCGAATGCTGATTGGAAGATCGTGTTGCTGGAAGACACTTTTGTCTAAGTCTGTGCACCAACCAGGGAAGCCAAAGTCTAAACCACGGCCCTCCCCAACTAGTCTCAACCAATCATAAGGGCAACGCCCTGTGTAATAAAATGTATTGACGCACGAGGTTCGAGGCTTTTTTCCGGAAATAGATTACAGCTCTGCTGCCTGTGATTTCTGTGACCGGATGGAGTCCTTGGCCAAGTAATATATCTTTTGCTCTCTTATAATAAATAGTTAAACTTTAGAAGTTGTTTGTCTTTCCCTGGAACACAACATCTCCCTGTTTGTAACACAAATATTGATATTGAAAATAAAGTTGAATTTGACTTGAGTGTTTTGGTACAGATTGGCTGATTCCTCAAATACTGAGAATGGATAAAATAATTACAAGCAAAATCCTTAAATGCAAAGGAACCTCAAATAATTATTTAAAATGCATCCTTGAAAAAGCAACACATGATTTTTTTACCCAATGATTTTGTAATTGAAGCTGATTGTAAAACTAAGGTAGACCGATTTTTCATTTTGTTGGTTAAAAGGGTCTTAAATCTTCTTTCAAATGGCACCTCAAAAGTCTCTAACCATGAAAGGCTCTTCAAGCGATTACCCTGACACTGACGTAAGTGAGGAATAAAACAAGTGAAGGACACAGCCATTTGAATAAGCAGTAGTGGAGTATCTGTAGGTGTAATCAGGTGTGAAATTCAGGTATAAATCTTCTCACTCATTCATGGCCAAGTAGGTCTTCATATAGACCTGCTGATTATAATTCAGGTCTGGCAGGAGGATGTTCACTGCTTTTATTTTATACTCCTTTCTTTTTTTCTCCAAACACTCCTCTCATAATAGTAGAGTCTTCTTAAAAGTCACTGATTTACATTTATGTACTACAAAAAAACTCCCGGTGTGGATTTCTTTCTCATAGTTCCTTTGATGCTTTTTTTTCTTTTATTGATTTTTATTTCTCTAAGCCTTTATTTGTATGGTGCTGATTTCCATGATTAGAGAGCAGCTTGTGTTTTTGGTTGTTTTTAATTACCAGCATATTTGAAACCTGCCAGTATCCATAGTTAATAGAAGGAATGCTTATATTACTTATTTAATCTGTCCTGCCAACCCCTGGACCTGTGCCGTTGGAGGCCCCGCAGACTACTCTTCTGCCGAGGGTCCTGCCAACCCCTGGTCCTGTTCCGTTGGAGGCCCGGCCATCGCCTGTCTCGCCGGGGGTCTTGCCGGCTCCTGGTCCTCTTCCGTGGTGGATCCAGCCGAAGCCTATCCCACCGTCTCCGGTTCCTGTTCGGCCGACACCGGGTCCTGCCCGGCCTCCGGAGCTTTCTGGTCTTCGCCCTCGGACCCGGCCCCCTGACTTTCCCAGCTGCGGTCCTCGCCCTCGGACCCGGCCCCCTGTCTTTCCCAGCTGCGGTCTTCGCCCTCGGACCCGGCCCCCTGACTTTCCCAGCTGCGGTCCTCGCC
>CALSBZ010046679.1:853796-867449 GCA_943591055.1 Gobionotothen gibberifrons | reverse complement strand
CTCGGACCCGGCCCCCTGACTTTCCCAGCTGCGGTCCTCGCCCTCGGGCTCGGCCCCCTGACTCTTACTGCCGAGGCCTTCGCCCCTCCATGGACTCTGCCTTGCCCCCGGGTCGTCTGCCCGGGATCCTTTCCGGGTCCTCCGCTATGCCCCTGGGCGGTCAGCTCAGTCCCGCCCTTCTGACCCCCTCCACCCACCCTGGTGGCCTAGTGATGCGTCCCTCCTCCGGACCCCCTCCATCCACCCTGCTTGAGGTTTTGAATTTTTGTGTTTTTGTTTTGGGACGTCTGGAAGCCGTCCATTAAGGGGGGGGTTCTGTCACAGTCTGCTCCATCATTCACCAGTAGTTTTCCATTCACCTGTCTCACCTGTTAGCCACACCCTGTATCTCTCTCACTCTGTTGCACCCATTAGCTTCTCTGCCAGTATTTAAACCCTCACCAGACACACACCCGTTGCCAGATCGTACTTTGCATTATGCCAGTCTTTCCCGTATTACCTCCAGATTGCTCTCCCGGTTTCGACCCTTCCTGTCCCAGACCATCCTGTCTCGTCTGTTTCCTGACCCTGCCTGAACTCGGATTATTCTGCCTTGCCTGCTCCCTGACCGGTTGGTACCTGCGACTCCCATCTTGCCTTCGATCTGCCGTGTTGTATACAACCAGTCTTTTGCTTATAATAAAGCTGGTTATCAACGATCCCTGGTTTTCCGTGTGTTGCACTTTGGTCTTCCGTTCAATTGTGACATTAAAAGACCATTTCAGTTACAATTAACCAAATACATGCTAAGCAAGTAAATTACTTTCCACCCAGTTGTATTTAAATATACTTCTAACATATAATTGTTTTGATTGAACTGATATTGTGCCAACAAGTTACTGTTATTTGTCCTACGTGCACGTACAGTATCTCAGCACTTTGACGAGCAGCTAAACACCAGTTTTTTGGATTTAAGTGAAAGAGCACAAACTGAAATGTATAGGTAAAGAGTCACAACGTATCTACGTCAATGCACTCTTATTAGATTATTTTATTTGATCACTTATAAGCTTTATCAAAAAGGAAGGTCTTAAGCTTACTCTTAAAAACGGATAGGCTGTCTGCCTCCCGAACACAAACTGGGAGCTGATTCCACAAATGTGGAGCTTGATAAGAAAAGGCTCTGGCTCCCATTGTACTTTTAGAGACTCTAGGAACAACCAACAACCGTGCATTCTTGGAACGCAATGCCCTAGTAGGACAGTAGGGTATAATGAGTTATTTAAGGTAAGATGGCGCCTGCCCATTAAGGGCTTTGTAGGCGAGAAGAAGAATTTTAAATTCTATCCTGTGTTCTATAGGGAGCCAGTGTAAGGCAGCCAGAACAGGAGTAATGTGGTCCCTTCTCCTAACTCTAGTTAGTACACGAGCTGCAGCATTTTGAATCAGCTGAAGCGACTTAACTGACTTCTTGGTGCACCCTGATAATAAGGAGTTACAATAATCCAGCCTCGAAGTAACAAATGCATGGACTAGTTTCTCTGCATCGTTTTGAGGCAAGATATGCCTAATTTTGGCAATGTTGCGTAGATGGAAGTAGGCGGTCCTTGAGATTGATTTTATGTGGGCGTTAAAGGATAAATCCTGATCAAATATAACACCGATATTCCTTACAGTCTCACTGGAGGCCAAATTAATGCCATCCATAGTTAGTATATCTTCAGATAGTTTGTTTCGTAGATTCTTTGGGCCGAGTACAATAACTTCAGTTTTATCCGTGTTTAACATCAACAAGTTTAAGGTCATCCACGAACTAGAGATCTTTTGAAGAATATCTACATTTATCAAATGTTTTGGCCACTGGCAGTAGCATGACAAGCTCTCAACATTAAAATGTAACTTTATTAGTTGCCTTTTTGGACAAACCACAGAAAAGCATAGCAAGATTATCCAGTTCTGTTCCCATAAATGTAAGTTCAGATCCCGTCAAGGCCATGCCCCATCTTGAAAATGTTTTTTTTCCTTTAACAATTCTACAATGTTCTGCCAAAAGATGAACATCGGACCAGTGTTTTTTCTCCAACACCACTGACAGCAAACTACCGAAATAAAACAAACACATAGCGAAACATACAGTATATTACTGCCACCAAGGAAGTTATATTCACAAGCTCGATGGAAAATGTATATATGGCTGATGTTTTGAAGTGTGCTGCTAAAAGAAAGGTTAAATGTCTAGTGTTAGACGAAAGGCTCAAAAGAGTGAATTGTATCAATACAGGTTCAATATATTCAACTAAATGCTGAAGTAACGGATCATCTGCTTTCAAAGCAATTATAACATCCCCTTATATCTTCACTTTTTTGATGGGCCCCCATGAGATTCCCACCTCTGTCACTGTGAACTCATCAGTAAAGGTTAACAGCAAAAGCCAGAGAACAGTACACCCTGAAGATGTCTGCCTCTGCAGCTCCCAGCAGCCTCCGTCAAAGTTCCACACAGTCAACATGAATGATTTCAAACTTTCTCGACAATCTGTCTGACAAGAACTCCTTTTCAGGTCTCCAATAAGTAATACGATTATTGTGCACTAACACACAAAGGGACAGAGCGAAGCGCAAGATGTTTTCCTATTGTCTTTCCACTGGGAGATAAATGACAGCTATAACTGTCAGCACAGACAGTGAAGCATCTGATTCATACCTGACAATCAAAAAAGGGTTACTTATGCAGGGGAATCAGATGATGAGGCTTATGGTAATGACTTTATCAAATGTTCCCAAATGTCTGACAAAAAGGTTGGAACCGAGATGTCTTGATAATCTGTAACCTGAGGGCATGGAGGTGTGAGGAGGCAGAACAGAAAGAAAAACAGCGGAAAACCAGATGTATGCAAATGAGTGTCCCATTTTTTTGAGAAGTTCTAATGTTGCAAACTATTCAAAATATAATGGGCATGGGAAGCGAGGGAATGGCATGCAGGCACGGGTATGGATGGTAAAGTGAAGTGCTGTCACAAAGCTAGCATTGCGAGTAATGTTAGCGCACAGATGGGCTACAACAGGCGGTTAGAAGCAGCCAATTAAAGGTAGCCAATCAACCATCTGCCAATTATCAGGCTGTCAGGTTTTAAGCAGCCATTTTACATCTGCCAATCAACATTCAAGAGTAGAGTATAGATAGAAACCTGTGCACTAACGTATACCATAGATTGGTTGGGTGTGTCAAAGCTAACATGATAGTATACACGAATGATAGGACATTTCCAGCATTCAGGCAATGTGATGGAATCCAGTACAATTACTTCTGAAGGTGAATTTGTATGCATCTCCAGTTATAAGCAAAACTTTGTTTTACTGCATGCATCACATTGATAGACATCTGTTAGCTCGGGCTATTCAACATGCCTCATGGAATTCCAATGAGAAAATGGGCGGAATGATGCTAATGGTGACTTCACACTGAGTGAGCTCAGGCAGCTGCACAGGTTAAGAGCACAGATGTCCACCGTCACACATATATTATTGGCATACAAATAAAAAACACAGCAACAGACAAAAAGTAATTAAAGCAAATATAAAATGACTGCTGTTTTCTTCAGCAAAGAAGCCGCTCAATATGGATAATGTGTGCTTAAAAAGATTGAGAAGAAGTGTGGAGGCTATTTTTATATAACATTAGAAAGACTGATTCTTATTATCACATTATAAGCTTATTGTGCTCATGTGGCTGTGACTTTGGAATAAATAGACGTCTTTAGCCTGCAATACAGAGTAGCAAGGTCAGGTGCAGCTTCGCTCCCAAGATAACCAAGTCTAAACCACGGTATCTCTTCATTTAGTCTTGACCATCATAAATGTACGGGCAACGCCCTGTGTAATAAAAATGTATGCACGCACAAGGTTCGAGGCTCTTTTCCGGAAATAGCGGTTACAGATTACAGTTTTGCTGCCTGTAATTTCTATGACGTGACGGAGTCCTTGGCCAAGTGAATATGTCTTTTGCTCTCTTATAATAAATAGTTAAACTTAGAAGTCGTCTGTCTTTCCTGGAATTTTGAACACAACAGAAGAAGAATGTCAGCTGTATGACTCCCCGATGTTTACCATTAAAATATGGCATATAATATATGTCTTAGTCCTGTAGATACCTGTAGGGTTAACTTTTAACACACCGTTTTGTAATTATCAATGATTAGTTGCAACATGTCCAACTAAGCAACTCTGCATTCTTCATGACTTTTGCACTCACTAGGAGACTGAAATCCTTTGCATTCACTTTACAGCCTTAACTACTGTAGCAAATATAAAAGGCAAACCTCATCAATGGCCAATGTTACGAATACATCTTCCTTGAATGGACCCATTTCTCGAGTTGGAGATTTGATCTGCTTTCAACGTGTTCAGGAGCTTTAGGTTGTTTTGTGAGAACAAAATGGTCGCTACAAAAACAATATGCTGTGATTTCCCAATCTGGAGGTTTTGAATCTGCAGTGTTTAGACAAGTGAAAAATAATGTATGTATGCCCTGAAACTCAGATTCACTCCAAAATGGAATGGGTTCTACCTTTGTCAATGGTTAACCCATCAACCATGTAGCAGCAAATGAATAAAGAAAGAACTAACACTAAATGAACCTGACGCTGAGACATCACATAGCGAATACTATGCAGGGAATGATTCAAATTCTGTCACGAACTTGGATAAACAAGGAAAAGGACTCAAATGCACGACCCGGGAGACAGAGGTAAACTATTAGTAATATACTTTATTTTCAAAAAGGTATACAAAAGAAATCGACACTCTTAACAAGGTGAAAAAAGGCTCCAATAAGGCACAACGAAAATCGCTCACTACGTGAGGAACAAAACTTACAAAAAGTTTCAGGAACATCATCATCAGGCTATGAGACAAGATAATAATCCGCTGGTGAGCAGAGTAGTGATGGCAGTTTGACACTGAAGCTTCGAACGGAGCTTCAACCCTGGACTTCCTATTCCATAGAAGCAGTGCTTCGAAGCTTGCTTCAAATCACGTGACATGTGACGTCCGAACCAGCAACTGCTTCATTTCCTGAATGAATCACTTGACTGGTTCGCGGTCCAATCAGATGATTCAATGCACTGCCTCGTCTCGATTCTGACAGGTGACAGTTTCAAATTTGAGCGCTTCAACACTTTATAACCGCTCTAAACAATGCGCAATGTGTGGGTTGTTGTCGTAGTTTGCGTTGTTGTTGTTGGTATTGCATTTGAATTGGATCATTAGAGCAAGCCAGGAAGAAAGATAGGTTGTTCTGGCTCGGGAAACACTTCGAAATGTGGAGAAGTTGTGAACAAAAAGACAATGAGTAATATAAAAACACTAGAATAGTTTAAGGAATAGATAGCTCAGTGGATAGAGCCGGCGACCAGGATGCGGTGATGTCCTCCGCGCAGCTGGTTCAAAGCCCGGAATAGTTAAACTTTTAATCATTGCTTTTCAACTTTAATACTTTAATAACTGATAAAAGGCCCTCTCCGCCCACATTTTTTTCCTGCACTCTCTAGTCTCTTCTCAATAACCCAATACACAAAATTATCAATCTATAATTGCCAATAGAACATGATATTCAGTCTTAGTGTGTGTGTGCATCGAATATTTTTCAAGGCAAAGATATGTTAAACTCACTGCAGCCTTGCACTTCGCCAGGAGAGGTCGCTGTAACTGAAGCTTCCAGAAATGAACCTATTTCCGACACAATTGTCCAAGTGGTTCGATGCTTCATTCAAAGCTTCATTGCGCCATCACTAGAGCAGAGTACTGGCATGGGAACAGGACAAGACGAACTGACAAAGAACAAAGGGAAGCTGGGGACTATAAACAAAAGGTAACTGGGCACAGGTGGAAACAATCAGGGGCGGGGCTGATGCTGATGAGAGCGGGAGACACACGCCAGGATAGGAAGTGGGAGACAAGACGGAAAAGGATTAAACAAAAACATTAAACATGACTGGACTTAACACTTTTGACGGGACACAACAAATTCCAGGCAAGAATAACTTTAGTGTAGTTTATTTCAATGATTCAAAAGTACAATGGCAATGGTATTTAGCAATATTATCCTGCTGCCTTTACCTGGTAAATGCCCTTTCAGGAGTGCCAATCCCACCTCCACCTGTCTCCATTAAATACCTTATCACCTGGCACCTAAATCACCTGATTCCCAAAGCTACCTTCATAATAAAAGTACTTTATTTCACTAAAAATAATTTCACTTGAATGAAATCATACATTCATTTTGGACAAAAACTGCAAGAAAAGTATACAAATAAATATATATAACTTTAAATATGAAATAATATCAATTAATGAATATTTTCAATGCACCAGGTTTCATGAAAATCACCAGTGACTTTCTCTGCAGTCAATATGACAATGTGTACTTGGGCAAGATACTTACCACAAGTTTTTACTGATAAAAGAATATGTTTGCCATAAACCACCATTTTGAATGGCTGCCTTTTGAGTGAATGATGTATTTTAAATGTAGATGCAAAAAAGGATGACAAAGACTAGAACATCGCTATAAGTCCAGTCCATTTACCATAATACTGCTGACAGACCATTTAGACTAGAACAGAAAACAAAATCTCTCCTTTTGGGGAGGCATCAACAATAATGACCTTAAAACTGTGTTTGTTCCTCGCCAGATTCTTTGCAAAACCACCTCATTAAAAATATAGGGTCTGTGCTACCAGGATGTTTTTTCCCCCATTGAGTGTGTGCAAAATAGCTCTGCATCCCGACTAAAATATATTTTGAAGTGTTGAGTTGAGGACCTACTTGTGTTCAATTGTGGCTTAACAATGTGTCTGGGCACAATTCTTAACATGGTGCATTGATACTTGAAATAGTATTACACATCTCTGAAGATTAAATGAATATGAAAAAAGATATGATGACACCACCCTGCTGCTGTGGAGAAAAATCCTGCCTGGACACAAAAGTCCTAATATCTTATTGGTCTTGCAGTGTGGGAAGCTGCAGTAAACATGGTGACATTTGGGAATGATGTCACCCATTGGTTTGTTGATTACCGTTTTGAAGTCTGACATTTTGTCTGTCGGCATCTTGTTGAGGATGAAGCTTCAAACAAATGCTGACTAATAAATGTTTAGGTTACCAAGATGTTACGATTAACTTTCATGAAGGGTAAACGCAAAGTGAAAGTGTTCATGCTCTGAAACATATCCAGCTTGAATGTCTGTTTTACTCTAGATATAACCATCATTTACTAAATGAAGATCATGCTGTATTGGATTGAAGAAGACTTTAAACAATCATTTGAGACCCTTAATTATTGAGACAATTGGAAGAGGTTGAATATATCGAGATATATGCAGTGTAAAAGTTCAAAGGTAAAGTCTATTTTGGCGTCTTTTTTTGTTTGTTGCATCCGCTGTCATGGTTGTTAACAAAGGTGCCTGTGTGTGTATTATATCTCATAAAGATGTTATTATAATCCTCTGTGATACTCTGGTGTTGAGGTCGAAAAAAGAACAATCACAATAAATGGAAATACAAATAGATAGGTAATAGAGATGCTCGGTTTCCATTCAATCTAAATATATTTTAACTAAAGGAATATAGCAAAAGAGGAAAAAGAAGGGATGGATACAGTGGATGACAATACATTTTATGCGTGTGTAATGTCATGGATATATTTAGGATATCATGTTGACATTACAATTACTCTGCTGCAGTGTGCGACTGTGAAAATAAACTGTGTTACTGACAGAATAACTAGGCATCACTGCCGCTGTGCATTTCTTGGTTTTATTTTACATTAGTCAGTCCTTTACTATGAAATAGAGGTTGTTTTTTTAAGAATAATAGTGCAGCATTTGTAGTTTAGAATGAAAAGGCTGAATATATGTCTTTAATATTGCCATACTGTCTGTGTCTGGTGCATATAAATAGGTAATTGAAACCTGGTCATATGCGCAGATGGTCAATAAATCAGCTTTCGCCAGGAAAAATAATAGTTTGTGAAATGTTCTTTCAATAGATTAAGAAAAATGTTGTGTCCGCTAAAGTTAATAATTGTACAATTGATTGATCCTTTGGAGACAGGAGCAACCAGAAAATGTTATAAGCAATGTCTTAAGTAGTAACAGATATGATATAACTTACATCATTCTCTGTTATTGACTACTTAGACATTGTGTCATCTAACTACTCAGAAATGTAACAATGGTTATGTAACTGTTCTGTTTTGCTATCTGCAGCTGTTTTTACTATGTTCTTAACCCTCCTGGAAATCAGGCAATGCCTCCAAATCCCTCAATATATATTTATTTATATCCATAATAAAACCTTAGGGTAAACATGGAAACTGTATTTTAAGCATTTATTTCAGCCCCTATTCAACTTTCCTAGGGACTTGGAACCTTTTGAGGAATTCATTGCTCTTGTGCCACAGATGGTCACAGGGTAGCACTTTCTAAAAGTACCAGTTTGTAGGGATGTCCGTCGCTTTGTGTGTTTGCCGAAACAGCGACGGACATCCCTACAAACTGGTACTTTTAGAAAGTACTACCCTGTGACCATCTGTTGTGCACCGACAGAAATGCTAGAGAGATTCATGTTATTTACGTTTGCTTTCTCTCATTCCAGGCTTCCTGATTATTTTCACCTGTGTCTCCTGTGCTCATCAATGTCAGCCCCGCCCCTGATTGGTCCCACCTGTGTCTAGTTACCCTGTGCTTATATTCCCCTGTCTCCCAAGTGTTCCTTGTCAGTTCGTTTTTGTCTTGCTATGGTCAGGTCGAAGTTATTATACTCTGGAGATTACTCATTCCTCACTACGTGAGTGCTCTCAGTTTGGTTCACTATTTTTGTCATCTCAAATAGAGATTGATTGTAAACCTTTTTGTTACTCACTGCAATTATTGGAAAAATAAAGTATCTTTCAAATTACTTTACCTCTGTCTCCCGGGTCGTGCAATTGGGTCCTACAGCCTGAGTGTCTGAGTTCGTAACACCATCTGTGTACCAAGTGCAATGAGTTGAGCTCCTAACTGGTAAACTGCTTGATTGTCTGAAAACAAGTAAGTACACTTGTAGTCTATTTACAACCATTTTAGGACAAGTGGAGAGCATTTGTCTTAATAACAGCAATAAGAGCAAGAAAGCCGTCAGGTGGCGTTGTGAATAAGAGGTAAAGAAATTCTTAGTATGCCATGTTTGTGTACTGATTGACTTTTTTAACTTGTGCCTACCTCAAAATGGTATTGTGTCTACTATTGTGCACTTTTTATCTGCACTTTCCCCTTTGCTGTAACAACGTACATTTCCCCGTGGTAGGACGAATATAGAATTTGAGAATTACATGGCTATAGAACACTTAACAATAATTTACTGTTGAAGCATACACTCTTAGTTTGATTTTCATTCTCTGCATTCAATTACATCCAAAAGCATCAGTAGACAATATGCAGCAGTAAATGTTACAGGGAGACCAAACTTAGGATATTAGTGCTTTTTTAGAGCGCAAATGGATGGGAAGATGTCTGTTCATGGGTGATGTGTTTATTGTTATCCAGCTCAAAACCTCAATACAACTTACAATGATCACATGCAAAACCACTGGTGTGTTAAATAGCATACACCAGAAACTCATTCTCATTTCCATCTAAAATGTTTTAATACAATTTAGCTGGAACTTTGCCAGGAATTTAACATGGAAACTATGGTATGTGCCATCTTCTAACCCCGGCTGGACTTACGTGTGTTTACTTACGTCTGTGGAAACCTGAACAGAGGCATAAGCAGGAGGGACTAAAACACACAGAGATGGGGTAAAGCTGTTACCATAGCAACTGAATGAGAAAAAAGCTATGTTGGATTGGATGCATAAACTGTTCAGCCTGTCCTCCTACAAAAAACTACCAAATAGGTTGATTGTTCAGCAGTTTATTACGACACATAGTCACGTTTTAAAGTGTAGCACCTCTAGTGGTCGTGTAAGAAACAACATGCTCCCGTTGATTGCAAACGCTCCGGAGGGTCGTTTATTCACAAATAACACTCTCTAGAAAATCCTAAACTGAGGAATAGTTTGGCCATTAAAATGCTTTTTGATTAGATTTCTAGCGAGAAGTGTATATTGTACTTTTAGAATCTACGTCGAGTGGATGTGTAGGATCTATAGTTTGATAGATATTACGAAGATGATTTGAGGTCTCGCCAAGAGACCGTGTACTACGTCTTTACGCAGCGTCCCTGTAAAGTTGGCATCAACCCTCACGGGGTGAAAACAGTATTTCCCGTCACGAAATGTTCATAATAAAACCGGAAGTATTCCCCTCACTGTCAAATGATTACACAGTGATATCTGCATTACTCATCCACTAGAAAACATCAGTTTATCCTTGTTAATTACACAAAATTGATTGGTTTAAATTGTGTACAGTGCTTTTGTGTTTTTAACCTTCGATTCAGAGAAACAAATAGTTTTTTAGGAGTTTAGACACTACAGAGTTTCCGAAGACACTACACTACCCAGAATCTTCAGCTCTCGTTTGGGACCACAACATCCGCCTTGCTTTACAAACCCCGTGATTAGTCATCAAGTTCTGTGATTGGATGTTGGAGTGGCAGTGCGACAAGGTTAAGCTGAGTGTCAAACAGCTCTTTGAAATGGAATGTAACCACGGCAGACTATCCAAAACTGGAATTGGACGGGTAGTTGATAAGCCTGAAACATGCACTTGTCAAGGTTCAGAGGCACATTTTGCAAATATGGCAGTAGCCATCGATCATCTTAAGATAAGATATACTTTATTGATCCCAAGTTGGGAAATGTTTTTGTTACAGCAGCATGTACTACTTTGTTCTACTCCACTACAATTCAGAGGTTAACCTGGTATTTTTACTTCACTACATTTATTTTAGTTACTTTGCAGATTCTGATTAATGATGTGAAATATAAACAACCCTTAAATCAGACTTTAGTTACACCTGAGTCAAATTCAGGGAAGGTGATTGTCAAGTGCCAAAATAAACTATGCAATATATTGGACGTTAAGTACTTTGTCAGACTAAATATTTATCTGTGGATAACCCCAACGTTTTTTTCTTATTCAAAAGAAGACCTTAACTTAAAGTATTCTTTAATGTTTAAATAAAGCCTTATTAGTTTGTCTGTTTTGCACATCTTCCTGTTAATATCTTTGGACGTCCTGCACTAAACTGTTTTATTGTAGAGATCACTACAGTATCTTGATATTTTCTATTCTATATTTCTATCATTGACCTTCTCATTTAATTTCAAACCTTTATTTATGCAGGTGAGATCATAGATCTCTTTTTAAAGGGTGACCATCCCCCAATTTTGTATGTAGGCTACTCTTAATATTTAAATGTTTCCATCAAATATAACATATTCAACAACTAAATTAAATAACGCGCTTTAACCACTAGGCGGTGCGGGTTAAAAAACCAGTGGTCTAGTTATTAAAACATAATAATATCAAACATATCATTATTAACTTTATTGTGAAATTAAAACGGAACGATAAAGAATAATGAAGTTTCAGTCTCTCGATTTGAAGCTTATGCATTGCACCATGAACCTGTATAGACCTGTAACAGTCAACTGCGTGAGGAGTTGGAAAGGTAGTTTCTGAAGTTGTTACAAATAACACACAGCATACAATGGCATAATAACTATATGTTACTTACGTAACCCCAGTTCTCAGAGTAACATGAAGTGAGATGTCTCACTATGGGATGCGAGCAAACAGAAGCATCAATCTCACATACGCCAATCCTGATTGGCAGGTGATCTTGACGTCAGTATCAGGGAATCCACCCCCTATAAGTAGCTTGCTGGGGTTACGTAAGTAACCTATAGTTCTCATTCATAACACTCCGTTCGATGTCTCACTATGGGAACTCGTAACTCCCGTATTGCCAGACGAGCTTATCTCGAAAGTCACCAAGACCAACCAGAACCTTACAGTTAGAGCTCTAACTCAGCAGGGGGCCCAGCACTGCTCGAGCCACACTGGGAGTAGAGACGTCTAACCTGTAAAAGCGGACAAAAGTGAGCGGCGAGGACCAGCTCGCCGCTGCACAAATGTCTTGAATGGAAACACCCTTGAACAAAGCCCAGGATGTAGCCATACCACGAGTCGAGTGAGCACGCAAACCCGAAGGTGCCTGCAAACCCTGACTCGTATAGGCCAAAGCAATTGCCGCCACAATCCAGTGGGAGAGCCGTTGCTTGGTAACAGGCCTGCCCTTCTGAGGGTTAGCCCAGGACACAAAGAGTTGGTCATTATGACGAAACTTCTTTGATCTGTCCATATAAGTGCGTAAAGCACGGACTGGACACAGCACATTCGGCTGCTGTTCCCCGGAGGGTTGGAGTACATGAACCAACCACCTTAGGTACAAAGGCAGGGTTGGGCTTCAGCAACACTCTAGTATGCCCAGGGGCAAACTGAGTGCATGAAGGATGCACAGACAGCGCATGAATGTCACTGACACGCTTGGCGGATGCCAGGGCCAGTAACAGCACTGTCTTGAGTGACAGGTGCTTCATGTCAGCTTCTTCCAGGGGTTCAAATGGAGCTCGAGTGAGTCCATCTAAAACCACTGTCAAGTCCCATAAGGGCACCAGTGACCTGGAGACCGGGAGGAGCCTGCGAGCTCCCTTCATAAAACGGCAGACCAGGGGATGCTGGCTGGCCGTCTTACCCTCAAAGCCCACATGGCATGCGGCAATAGCAGCCAAGTACACTTTGATCGTGGAGAAAGCCCTGTGTTCATCAATCAGGTCCTGTAAAAATGATAAAATCACTCCAACAGGACACTGAAAAGAAGTGTGCCTCTTTTGACAGCACCACTCCTCAAACACCTTCCACTTATAGTCATAGAGAGACCTGGTGGAGGAGGCTCTCGCACTCTGAATAGTGGTTATCACCTCTTGCGGCAGACCCACTGTACTTAGATTGTACCACTCACGGGCCAGGCCCATAGGGCCATGCGCTCCGGGTGTGGGTGAAAAATCGTCCCCCCCGCCTGAGACAATATGTCTCTGCGCAGGGGGAGCTGCCACGGCTGACCGTGCAGCAACTGATAAATCTCCGCCAGCCAGTACATTGCAGGCCAGTGCGGAGCTATCAGGATCATTGTGTGGCGCTGTTCCCTCACTCTGGCCAGAGCTTGGGGTATCAGGGCCAGGGGTGGAAACGCGTACAGGAGGACCGGGGGCCACTCGTGTGCGAACGCATCCACGCCTAACGGTGCGTTTCGATTGCGCATTGAGAAGAAAAGCTGACAGTGAGCATTTTCTTCTGATGCGAACAGATCTACCACGGCTCGGCCATAACACACCCACAGCTAGCTCACAATCATTGGATGTAGAGTCCAGTCTGCATATAGTGGTACACCTCTGGACAGTAAGTCTGCCCCGAGGTTCAATACCCCTGGTACGTGCGTCGCTCTCAGAGAGAGGAGACGGCCGCAGCTCCACAAGATCAGTTTGCATGCCAGCATGTGTAACTGGCGAGAGCGCAAACCCCCTTGTCGGTTTATATACGATATTGTGGTCGTATTGTCCGTCCTCACGAGGACATGGTGTCCTCTGAGAAAAGGCAGAAAGCATTTCAGGGTGAGAAACAC
>CALSBZ010046679.1:843031-853396 GCA_943591055.1 Gobionotothen gibberifrons | reverse complement strand
TGGTGTCCTCTGAGAAAAGGCAGAAAGCATTTCAGGGTGAGAAACACAGCAAAAAGCTCCAGGTAATTTATGTGCGCCCGCTGGCGGTCTCTGCTCCAGAGACCCCTCACCGGGCGACCCTCGTAAATACCTCCCCAGCCTGTCAGACATGCGTCCGTGGTGACTACCTTCCGCAGAAGGACAGTTCCCATCGGTACGCCCCATACTAGAAAAGTTGGGTGTAGCCAGGTCCATACTTAGACAGGGCGAAGCTGGTGTGCTATCGCCCCTGCGAGCAGTCATTGCTCCCGGCGTCACAGCCTGAGCCGATGACATGAAGACATTGTCTTCCTGCTCATCAGAGTCGGACAGGAGGAATCCAGAGGCGTCCTCATCATCCTCCGTATAGTCCAACTATAGGACGTCTTCTGCGGGCGGGACCATGGTGAGGTCCAGCCGGGAGCTCCAGCTTGGTATAGCGTGGGGCTCCGCTCGCGCGTCCCTCGCTGCTACCGAGTCCCAGCCTGACACGGCGCGGGGCTCCGGTTCTGCAGCGGCTACCACTGATGAGCCCCAGACCGACACGGTGTGGGGCTCCATCTCTGTGGAGGACGTCCTCATGTCTTGATTTCCATCCGGTAAATCAGGGGACATGAGGGGGTCCTGACTCGACAGGCTAGCTTGGCGAGCTAGCCGTCGGCGGAGGCTCCTCGTGGTAAAATGAGCACAATGCCCGCATGAGCCGGGGTTGTCGATAGCCTCCTGGGCATGTTGCAGGACGAGCAGACCTGGTGTGCGTCTGTGTCCGAAATCTTTAACCCACAGCCGCAAAGCCGAGCCTCCGGATCCCTGGCTCCTCTGGTGTGAGGGAGAGACGTGTCCATCTTATTCGCCATTATGGCGACGTAGGAAGGACGTGCTCGTAGCAGGTGCGTTTGCCGAGAAAAAAATCCTCTCCAACCTGTCGTTAATCTGGAGAAAAGACGACGGTGTAGGATTTATTCCCGAAGAATATTAACTGGTGTGTTAATATTCTTACTTATTCCTATTCTTCTCTGGTGTGAGAAGAAAGAAAAAAACGTCCTCGCTAGCGTGGTGTCGGTAGCAAGGAGGGTAAGCTAGCAACAGGTGTGCTGCTAGCTTAAGTCAAAACCTTACCTTTTCGATTTCCGGAGAAAAAAGAAAAAGGGTGAGGTCGAATGTGGCACTAACTGGTATGTTAGTACCGACAAACTTCTCTTCGAAGAATATATAAAGGTAGCCCGCGAGCGTCCGTCGACCGAATTTAGCTTGGATAGCTTGGTTCCGTCTGTGGACAGTGAAGCTGCGCGACTGCCGATAAAGAGATGTGCTCTCAAGCGAGAAGAGGTGTTTGAATGACGCATGCGACGTAGCGCAAGCTACTTATAGGGGGTGGATTCCCTGACGCTGACGTCAAGATCACCTGCCAATCAGGATTGGCGTATGTGAGATTGATCCTTCTGTTTGCTCCGCGATGAGGCGCATCCCATAGTGAGACATCGAACGGAGTGTTATGAATGATAACTTTGTATTGTTAGTGTAAGACACTTATGTATGTATAACATCTGAAGATGTGTAGTTTTATTCATGTTTTCACATAATTGTACAGGATATTGCTATAATATATAATATTATAGCTGATAATGTATATATATATATATATATATATTAGGGCCGGGACTCGATTAAAAAAATTAATCAAATTAATTAGAGGCTTTGTAATTAATTAATCGAAATTAATTGCATTTTTAATCGCATATAAATATTTGACCTGAGAACAGTGAGAAGCAACTTTTTTCACATGGATTTTAGTATACCATTGAATAATGACTGAATACATAAGCTTAAGCAACAAAACATTGTTTATTTTTTTTCAAGGTGGTACTTAACCAAGACCAACAGAAAAGTGCAATTTTTGCCATTAGGAATATAGTACATTTCAGAAAACTATAACACTTTGTTTTTAAGTAAAACACAATACTTTCAAGTACATTCAGAACATTGGAAACCCTGACTATTAGAAAACATCTCTCTGTTGCTTCAGAGGCCATAACAGACTTTGTTGATTTACCAACAGTTCTTTGCAGCCCCTTATCTTCTACCACTCCAAGTGGTCTACAGTCGAGTGCAATCCAGTGAGCCAGGGAGTTGGTTATTTGTTCAGACGTGGACTTAGTTATCCTGGCCCTGAAACCAGTCATCTGGTTGAGTGTGGGTTGGGTGTGGGTCCTCCTTGTACTCGGAGTCGGGCTAACGTCCACGCTAGCTGCTATATGTTTAGCATTGAGGTTATACTTGAGGCTTGATGTGCTGCGGTGATATGCAAATTCATTTTTGCATAATTTGCACACAACCGTGCTCTTATCGACGCTTCCATCCGTCCGTTTTTTAAAACAAAATTTCCCATCCACGGGGCCAACCAAAGCGGTCTCATCAGCTTCTTCGTTCATGTTTGAATTGTTCACTGTGGTTTGTTGTTGTCTGAAGTCATGAACGTTAGTTGGTGCTCCAGTATAATCGGTACGCCTAAAACTCATCCGGTGAGAAACGTTCCGCGGTGCAAAAATAAGTGCGATTAAAATGCGTACATTTTTTTAACGCGTTAATTTTTGTGTAATTAATTAATCTTAATTAACGCGTTAAAGTCCCGGCCCTAATATATATATATGATATATATAATGTAATATATCAGATATTAATGTACTAATATACACATTAATATCTGATTTGTAAAACATCACAGATAGAAATGGTAAGCTATTGAAATTGCGATTCCATAGATGTGTCTCCCATCACCCAAAACCCCTGACTATTCTCTCAACTCAGTATTTACATTGTTATATTCAAAGAAAATCAGTAATATCTTTAAAAACTACAAGTCCCTTTCTATCAGCTGTGCACCGTTATGGTGTAAATATAACCTATCTACCAATTGGATCAAATATAAAAGTCAGCCGAATTAATGTTGATACTGCAAGGAGACGTATTGTGTGAAAATAAATGGAAGATGTTGTTTAATTGCTGATATATTTATGATCCACGTCACGTTTTCAGTTTCAGCGGCATTTCTTCCAGTTTGTCAAAAGGTCTTCTCATCAGGGCTCTATAAATAAAGAACTACGGCAGATATGTAATATTTAATGCAGCCGAACCGTGTATTACAATGCCGTTATGTGATGACTTCCAAAGAGAAAAGCAAGCACACTCGGAATAAAGTATTATTTTAAAATGTTTTCGGAATTCATATCGCGTAAACACCATATCTCAACGTGCATTGCGGCTAAAACATCCAATCACAGAGCTTCAAAACCTCTGAAAAAAGAAATGTACCTCTCAGAATCGAATGGGAAAAACCTATGGGAAAAACCCAAAGGCATTGTACACAATTTAAACCAATTAATGTCGTGTAATTAACAAGGATAAACTGATGTTTTTAGTGGATGAGTACTGCAGATATAGCTTTAAAATCATTTTGCAGTGGGGGGAATACGGTTTTATTATGAAAACTTCAAGACCGGAAATACTGTTTTCACCCCGCGAGGGTTGACGCTAACTTTACTTGGACGCTGCCGTTACACGTTCTCCTGGCGAGACCTCAAATCATCTTCGTAATATCTATCAAACTATAGATCCTACATATCCACTGGACGTGGATTCTAAAAGTACAATATACACTTCTCGCTAGAAATCTAATCAAAAAGCATTTTAATGGCCAAACTATCCTACAATTCAGGATTTTCCAGAGAGGGTTATTTGTGAATATACGACCCTCCGTAGCGTTTGCATTCAACGGGAGCACTAGAGGTCGAAAACTTTCAAACGTGATTATAGGTCGTAATAAGCGTTTGAACAATCGACCTATTTGGTCGTAATAAGGGCTTGAACAATCGACCTATTTGGTCGTAATAAGGGCTTGAACAATCTACCTATTTGGTCGTATGAGTTGGAGGACTTGTTGAAACTGTTGCGTTCAAAAGTGTCAGTATTTTGTATTAAACTCTACACGTGCACTCATATTAACCCTCATGTACGGTAACACAAAGTCATATTAAGACGTACTTTAAAGAATCAATTAAAATATATAATCATAAAATTAGCAAATGTACCTTATGGAATTATCAGACAGTGGTGGAAAGTAATTAAGTGTACATCAAAAATGTACTTCAGTTTTTCCTTTTTAATTTCCTTTTCCAATTCAATTTAGAAATAAAATATTTAAATTTGTACTCACTACATTTAGCTAAGATTAGCGACTTTATTACTTTGCAAGTCCATATCATAAAAAAAGAGGTTTTAATTAAGCTAATTATGGTGGATTATTATCATGGATTAAGATACCTGGCAGTATAAACATTAAAGTTAACTCCAATTTTACTAGCTGCAAATGTAATCTTGTTCACATGGACTTTCTGGATAATGAGTCCTTTTAGTTTTGGTTCGTTTGAGTATTTTTTGATGCTAAAGCTTTTAAGTAAGTAACATTTTGAATGCAAGACCCAACTTTTATATGTAACATTATTTCTACATCGTGGTAATATTACTTTTACTTAAGTCAAAGATCTGATGACTTGCTGCACCACTTCCGTAAGATAATGATTCTCTAAATACAGATGGTAAATATGCATGGATTTTCTACATATTCTCCAGGTTCCTTCTCAAAATCTGTGCGGTGACTGTGACAGTAAATATGCCCGTCTATACATGCCATCCCATTTTTCCAAAGTGCACTCTGCCTCTCAACCCACAATGCAGTTGAAGCGTGACGTCACCCCATTCAAGTGAATGGGCAGAAGCGTTGGAAGCTTCAACGCACGCCGCTGTGTGGACGGGCCGTAACGGCTTGATTGCTTTGCCTCCGGTATTCCTGCTTGCTCCTTTCTAGAGAACCACTCACCCAAACGTTTTCACACTATGCACTTAGCTTCCACGTGTCCTGAGCGCTACACCTGCCATGACCCCAAGAGATGCTAGAGTGTAAACTATATATGGATGTAAAAGCTCACAGGAATATCGACGTAAAACAAGCTGTATTAAGCACATTGCCTACGCTCTAAGCTATTTATTTGGGGAAAGGCGGGAATGGGTCTTGCTATAGAAAATGGTGAATGGGTGGGTCTATCTAACACAGGACTCAGGAACCAGAAGAAGGCTGTTCATGTCCCTTGTCAAACCAAAAGTCAACATTTAATAATCAGTTATTTTGAGTCACACGATGCAATTTATTTTAGCCATAGTCTAATAAATTGGGTTCTTTTGTTTAAATTCACATCGTTAACCACATGTTTATTGCGACAGTAGAGGGGAATTAAAAAATTAAACAAACAAGGAATTATTTTGAGATACAATTTAGGCTTTTACAAAATGTACAACGTCTTTATCGCAATTTTAGTCGAGCATTCGAAAATAAGGCCAAAGGGTCCAGACCAAACATATATGACATGTTGAAGATGAGAAAAGGTTGGTAACATTTACAGTACCTAGACTACGTTGAATCTAAGGTAGAAGACTTAACCAACAAGTTAGGTCTCTAGATTAAGTGTGTAAAGTCACATCTAACCACTTAGTTCAGACCCATGTTAAGAATGTTGCGTTTAACACTGCTTCTTGTTGCTGTAAAAGGGACCAGACATTGCATTTATCCATAGGCATATGCATAAATAAATGTCTTGAAAGGAGATGTTTTGTTCCTTTCCATTTTAAATAACACTTTAACCAAACATTTTCACACTATGCACTTAGCTTCCTTGTGTCCTGAGCGATACACCTGCCATGACCCCCAAGAGAGGCAAGAGTGCAAGCTCCATATGGATGCAAAAGCTCACAGGAATATCGACCGACAGCAAGCTTTACATAGCAGGTAGCATCTCACACTGAACAAATGGAATTGGACAGGTGGAACTAACACAGGACTCTCACTGTTCATGTCCCATGTGAAAGCAAACCTATGTGCAACTCATTTTAGCTTAAAACTAAAATGTGAATTGTTTTTGTTTGTTTCATAAACACTTGCTTATTGCAACCGTAGAGGAGCATTACAAAATTAAGCCAAGGGGTCCTGGAGAAGGCTACATGGTTAGGGTTAGAACTAAAACTCAACAAATACTTATTTTGAGTCACAAAAAACAACTTATATTAGATGGCCCTGCTGGTGCTGCGGCGGTTGGTACGCCGGTTGTAGATGGCCCTGCTGGTACTGCGCCGGTTGGTATGTGTACTGTGCCGGATTGATTTGCTGCGGATGTCGTTGTCATAGACTGATATGGGATTTGTGTTGCCGCCTGCATGCTGCCATACATGGTTGCCTCAGGAGAAGGCACAGGCCGTATGGCCGGTGAGCAGGCTGGTACCTTGTAGTTGTCGGTAGTTGTTGGCCAACGTGACCTGCTGCCTGCATCCCTTGGGCGATAGGTGCCGACTTGACCGTGCTTGTAGCCAGAAGTCCTGTTGGCTTAGAAACAGCTCCCAACAACCGTGCAGATGTGACTGTTGGTGGTAGAGATTGAGTCAATATGCTTCTCTCCTGCTTCTGACTCATGCATGAAGGCTGGGAGGGCTTGAGACTGGAATGTCGCTGTAGTTGTGCACAGCAGTGTTGTCGTTGGCAGCTTATCCTGATGCTTGGTGGCTGGTCCCAGCTGGATAGATAACGGCTGCTGCTGTAAGATGCGGTTATCTGCTTGTGAGTCCAACCAGTGTGAGTGGGTTGGAGGTGGATGTGATGAGAGGGGGCCAGATCCGTTCTCACTGAGGCTATATTCTGTCGATTGATGACTGTGGCAGCTCTGCTCTGAGGGAGATGGCAGTCGAGGCATCACACACATATTCTGCAGGTCAGGCATGCTGCTAGCATAAGGTGTCATGTCCCACAAATGTGCCTTATTTGCAGCTCCTGGCAAGGAGTAAGAGGGAGGGCGTCCAATTGCAGTGTGTAGCTGGTCACTCTCAGCTGCTAACCCGGTTTGCAGGCTAAGTGACCGCAGCTGCCGCGCACTGTCATATTGGAGGGGGGTAGGATTAGGCAAGAGGGACTGTGGTAAGCTGACCTTATAGCCTTGCAGGTGTGTTGGAAGCTGTCGCTGTCTTCCTCCATGAGCTCCAATCGTAGCTGCTGCTGTTTCCTGTGCATCCATGGCGCTGTCGTGGGGAATCTTGTGTGTGTTGTGATGTTTGTGCTGGAGCTGCTTTATCCAAAACAGTACTCCGGTTAGAAAGTTGACACGGAGACAGGAAATACAGTCTTTGGACTTTATATTAGCTTGGTGCTGATGATCAATCCGGAATACATCATCTTTGATTTAGAATCACATACAGGATGTCGAATGGGGTTGATGAGGATGAAGATAATGAGAATGATAATGACAATGTAGAGTAGAGAATGGTTTCAGCAAAATACACTTAAATAGAAATAAGGTTCACATTACAATAACTAACCAGACCCTTTTTATTAATAATAAGCAACTGAACCACTAATTGTTTCTAAAACATATCAGACATATTGCAAACACACACATAGCTAATAAAGGCTAAGTTAGCATCTCATCCACACACTGTATCACTAATAGCTTAACTTAGCTAACTAGCTAGAATTAGCTTCATTAGCGAACACCACAGCAGCAGAAACAGGACATCAATAGACTCATTAACACACTGACTCAGCAGGACACTATAGAGTGGTGAAGTCACGCCCATCTACTTCCGCCCCATGGGACCTTATTTCTGAAAAATTATGCATTGAAGTCAATGGAGAGAGAAAGATTATCTTTCGATCCCGTTTGAATTGTGTCACGAATTACACATATGATGTTTGTCAATCTTAAAAAATAATTTCCATGTCAAAAAAGTCACAGTTTGTCGTAAAACTGTTGAAATATAAGACTATGAAAAATACGCAACTAGAAAGACTACAAATTCCAGAATCCCGGTCCCGCATGCTGGCTCTTACGGAACCGACTAACTCCCCTTGTGTGTATGTGCAGCTCTCAACATGCCCAGACTTGTAGTGTTTTTCACCTCTTTTAATACTTTTCACCTCATTCTGAAAGAAAGAGGTGAAATGTGCCAACGTGACGGCCGTCTTGGTGTGTGATGCGAGATGGGAGATGTAGGTCATTGAGCGGTTCACACAAAACATTTTTTTTGACTGGCAAAATTATCTTTTAAATTGACAAACATGTGTAATTCGTGGCACAATTCAAACGGGATCGAAAGATAATCTTTCTCTCTCCATTGACTTCAATACATATTTTTTCCTAAATAAGGTCCCATGGAGGTCCACCGGAAGGGGAGGGACTTCGCCACTCTATGCATACCTCTTATAACATTACCGACACTAAATATCTGTATGCTTACATTCTTCACGAACGCATTCTCTGTGACGATGATAATATGCATGTGAAGATGCGACCGCAATAATGTCCTCACATGAACGCAGTAACGCACATGTGTATACAGAGCGAGGTCAGTACCATATGTGTTCGCCCTACCATATGTGTTAGGGGTCCGTCGCTTACCAATGACGTCACGCATTGTGATTGGCTGTACGGTAATCGCACGCTGATTGGTGTAACTAGGGGCGCTGACTAGCGTATACCGGGGGTCTGATCAAAGACGAATGAGTGTAGGTAGAGAGAGAGAGAGAGAAGGAGAAGAATAAGAGAAATCGGGGTTGTTAAAATGGTGACCGAGGCTTCTGCTAAGTACTTCTCACAGGAAAAGAGGGATGGAGGGATTAGAGCTCAGGAGACTAGCAGGAGACTGATGTCCAAGAATGAGTCAAAGCAGGACTTGTGCAACCTGGCAAAGTTCAAGAAGTCAGAAGATTGCTCTTTGTAATCTTATCCAGTTATATATATGCAGTTTACCTGTTAATACATATTTTAAAAGGATTTGGCTTTGTCAATATAAATTATTTCCCTTATATCTTTTACAATCTTATATAGAGGTTCGAAAGGGTAAAATTGCCAATTTAGAAATACAAAACGATGTAGGTTAGAGTTATCCTAAAAATAAGCTCATATTTGAATTCCCCATAAAAGAACACATACTTTAGACACCCCCATGTTAGGATTTCCTTCAGATGCATGTTAGCATATTGGTGTATGATCAAATTTGATTTCTAATTTTAAATAAAAGGAAATAAATTCAGTTATTGTCAAACAGGAGTTAAATCAATTTCTCGCTTATTGTAAGAATGTATTTCACCATATGCATATTTAAATGATCGGGAAATTACGTTGTAATGATAACAAATCACCTCCCTCATTCAGATGAATGTTGATTGTTATTTTTTATGTTTGAATGTTAAAAAAGAACAATCGACATTGTTGTAGATGAATGGGAGTCGGAGGCGGCGTGTTTAGTATGGAACACCACACTTTATTTTCCATCACATTACAGCAAAGCAGGATGATCTTGTATACATGCTACACAAGCTAGAATGACAACACAACACAGGTGCACTCACTAACTCGTCCGTGGTGCAACACACACTATATAACCCAGTGAATTGTGTCCCGTAAATGTCACCAGTGTAAACATAATTATGTAAATAACCCAATTTGTGTTCTGTGAAACGGAAAAGGATATTACATTGTTTTCGTTACTTTCGTTGCAGTGTCTTAAATGTAATTTAGGTTAACTTCCTGTTTTATTTAGAATTATTATTATTACCTCTTGGGTTGCCGTACAGCCAATGCGTGATGTCATTGGTAAGCGTAACGGACCCCGAACACATCTGGTAGGCCGAACACATATGGTACCTACACCACAGCTGCGCTACTTTAGCTGTCCCTAAATGTGCCTGACTAAAATATAATAATGTACGCAGATTAAGGAAAAAAAGGGGAATTTACAACAATTAGGCTTAACATAACAGAGAGTTTATGTTCAAATTCACAATGCTCACAAGGTCATTTCGACCATAGGGGGCACAAGAAAATTAGGCCAATGGGTCCTGGACGAAACAATAAGTATATGACAAGTTGAGAATGAGAACAGGCAATTACAGACTTCAATAAATTAGTTTATTTTGTAAATCACTTAACCAAGATATTTGTTGATCAGGTTTAGTGGATTGAAGTTTTGAAGACCGATCACTCAGTTCAGACCTGTGTTGAGAAGAGTGGGTTTAACAGAACTTCTTGTTACTGTAAAATGCGCAAGACATCTGATCAATCCATCAGCGAAAAATGTATATTCCTCGGTAAATGTAGTTAAATATACTGTGGTGGAAGACGTACTCAGAATAAGTACAGTTTTTGAGTCAATGTACATTCCACCACCGAAAATGAGATGCAGCATATTGTCAGTTTTTACCCCAACACACACACACACACACACACACACACACACACACACACACACACA
>CALSBZ010046679.1:830596-843021 GCA_943591055.1 Gobionotothen gibberifrons | reverse complement strand
CACACACACACACACACACACACACACACACACACACACACACACACCAGATTGAAGCGATAAGTGGCTAAGAGGGGCAGCAGCAGCAGCTGGTGTGGCTTTGGTTGGAGCTGTGGGACCTCCCTCCAGGCACCTGACAGCCACTTATGCTGAACAAGCATGGAGCGAGATGAAGGTGCATTCATGCACACACACAAAAAAGCACATACATCGCTGTTTTCCTCACACCTCTGCACACATGGCCTCTTTTTCTTACTCTCCATAGTACACACACGGACAGCCAATGAAGTGTATCCATAGTCAGTGTTAACTTGTTGAGACCCACACTTGTGAGATGCAGAGTCTCGGCTGAAAAGATGGGGGGTGATGTGCGTGTGTGTGTGTGTGTGTGTGCCTTATCTCCACCGGGTTGAAAACCAGTTTCTTTGTTGTCAGTTGCGTTTAGCGCAAGCAGCGTTGATCTCGTTAGCCGCCAGCTTTCTGGCAGTGGTTCCAGCCAATAAAATCAATCTGAGGCCAACAGGGCAATTGGCGTTTTCAACTGGAGGACAAAACCAAATGTGGGGGGGGATGGGGGCAGAGAGAGGTAAGTGATAGTATGACTAGAAAAGAGAGAAAGAGGAAGAGATAAATGAGAAAAAGAGGTGAATAGGAGAGCGGTAAGGCAAGGCAGTAGGTGTAGAAAAATGTAAGAATTGTAGGTCAAATGGGGTAAAAAGTAGCATTTGAGGTTTTCTTTACAGTAACGCCTGTGTAGTTTATGAATGAAGAAAACATAACGGTTTTTGTCATGGGGCAAATCTTGACCTTGCGACCAGTGTGAATCAGAATTCCTTGATTCACACTTGGCCCCCTTAGTTGCTGAACATTACCAAGAGGTCAGTACCATCAGTTAGCCAGTTTTCGATTACTGTCCTCCATGAGTTTTGTAGGTTCATTTCCTTAGACTCAAAGATAATAATGAAAATGTATAACTTTATACGACGCAACTGTGATGCTGTCTGATCCAACCCCTTGACTCATTGGGATCACTGCCTTTAGGTGGGATGAAGCATATAACCCATAATGGCCTGTTGGCTGATGGAAAATCAGCCAAAGAGTTTTGTACCAGAAGACAGAAAATGTGTTGTTCTTTTTACTTTATAAGGATGTGACTATCTATTAATACAGCATCAATTTATCGCATTTAACAGCAGCTAGTTGCCTTTTTTCCAGTCTTTATGACATGCTAAGCTAACCATCTCCTGTCTCTAGCTTTATCGCCAGATTTTCTAGGATTTTTTATTTATGGTCTATGGTCTTCATGCCATTAAGGGGCCTGACAGGACAGTTATCCGTCATTTAAATATATATTTTCCATTTTAAAGAACTGGCTAAATATATTCTATATTAAAGTGGACCTATCATGTTATATTTGAAAAATATATTGTAGGGCCATACCTATACCTTTTTTTTCAAAATACCAAACAGATCACCCATTGTAGCCATGCCTCATACTGCTCATACCCCTCTTTTGAAGCCCTGTTAGAGAAACGCGGATCTTGGGTCCTTAGCTTGAAAAAAAGAAGAAGAGGAGGCAGAGCTAATCAGAATTCTACCGGAGATAAAGTTAAATTAGGTTGTGATAAAACGCCATCCTGTTTAAACCACGTCAAGGATTATTTCTGAAATAGTATGGAGTAGGGGTGTAACGGTATCCGTTAAAAAAAGGCGTATTCGTCGTGTGACTGCATGCACCGAACCGTGACGGTACGAGACGAATACGCCTTTTTTTTAACGAGTGGGAAAAGTATCCACTACACCAGGGGTTCTCAAACTTTTTGTTTATGCGGACCACTATTTATTATCAAGGATTTTCGCGGACCACCTCATATGCAAACCGTAAAAATAAGTACATATATAAACGTAGTGTTAAAATCCCAAACAATGCCACAAGTGCGCACGCGCGCAGTGCACTCACAGAACGGGCAGACAGGTCTACAAAAAACTACCGCTATGAGGGGTGGCATCCCCTGGCAGAAGTATATGCTGATTTAATCGCAGTCATATCAATCAATGTTAACTTGGAAAGCCACAATATTGATATTTTAACTGAATAACATTAGGTGACATTATTGTCACATCAGTAAATAGAAATATATAAGATGGCAGACGTAATTGAATGCATTTTAACTCAACAATAACTGAACCAAATCTATGCAGACTGCTGCAATAAGTACATTAATTAACTGTCTCATCGATGTTTGTCTGAATTAATATGATAATATTAACAATCATATTATTCCTATCAGCTGTCAATCACTGTTATGATGCGGCGATTACCATTCTGTTCAGCAAAACGCCTTACAAACTGATTAACATCCAAAGCTTTAGTGCATTTTGATTCAATGCTGGGTACAGCCAAACTTGACAGTCTCTTCTCTGTCATTGTAGACCGCAAATACCTCGTTCCTTCCGTCTACTTGGGTCCGGATGCTTCTCGTTTTGCTCCGTCCCGTTCAAATGAAATCGATGCCATATCATCATATTTCCACGCTTGCGCCAGGGCCGGGGGAGGGGTAACAAGGCTCACGTCTTGTGGTGCATTCACTTGCACTCGGACATTAGAGATTTTCTCACATAAATGTCCGATGAGCCCAACGACCACTACCCCACTGCCTGATATCATTAGAAAGCTAGGAATCTCCTCTTTCCAACAGTGTATAAAACTCAAAATGTGTTGGTCAATGCGACTGATTTCGATAGAGCAAGTCACATATGAGGTGGTCCCCGAAAATCCAAAATCCTTGATAATAAAAAGTGGATTTTATTTAGCTTTTTTCCACGGACCACCTGCAGTACCTTCGCGGACCACCAGTGGTCCGCGGACCACAGTTTGAGAACCGCTGCACTACACTATATATAATCCAGGGGGGCGGTATTGTGCCTAAAAGCTGTTTGCCAGCCGCCCGTAAACAACAAATGAAGAAGAAGAAGAAAACACAACAAATCGAACAAAATACAAGAAGAAGAAAAGTTAGTATGGCGATTTCAGATAACACACAGGAGCTAGAACCCACCTGCTTCTTTTAAATCAGCTGTGTGGGAACATTTCGGGTTCCCTGTGGACTATAATAACGATGGAGTGCGAGTGGTGGATCGGACGAGGACGGTGTGTCGGCGTTGTTCGACAGCGGTGCGGTATGCTAATGGTAACACACGCCAAACATGCTACATCATATCAGAAGGCATCACCCAGATTTGCTAATCACTGGAGCCCTGCAAAAGACAGCAGCAGTTCAACAGCTTATCCCCGCTGTTTTTAAGAAGCCAATAGACATGAAAGCTGTGAGACCAAAATAAATAACGGAAGCTTTTGGCATATGTTTTTCAACGGCTATGCTGCGCCTTATAAAATAGTAGAGGACCCCGGCTTTTATTGATTGTGATCGAAAGTGATTGAAACACTATCTTATTATTTATTTTGTAATAATTTCAAGACATTCTTTTTTGTTTTACAGCTTATCGAACCTTTTAGTTTGACATCAGCCATTATAGATAATATGGCCATCTGAGTGTGTGTGGTACTGTTTGTTTTTCACTGTGTAATACAGTTAATTATTCAAAATGTTAAAGTTCCTAATTTTTTAACTGAAAATTGCACTACTGTTCAAAATAAATAAAAAACAAACCTGGAATTATACATTTGGGACTTTTTTTTGCTTTTTCTTGTTGTACCGAACCGTGACCCCCAAACCGAGGTACATACCGAACCGTGAATTCTGTGAACCGTTACACCCCTAGTATGGAGCTCAAATGCTTTTTCTCTTGCAAGTTTATCACAAGGTGAGTTCTTTTTTTATATCCTGCTTTTTAAACACATGTGCTCTTCAGTACAGGTTAGCTCTGAGTGTTAGCGATGCTTGCTAATGTAAACAAAGACGTCCAAAACACGTCAGGCATTGTTTCTGATGTTTCTGTTTTCTGACTTTCTGTGGGTCCGCTGCCGATTTGACGTCAATTCGGATGGAAATCTGTATCCGCTCGTTGTACACCCGTTTTTTAAAAGATTTGGCTACGGAGGAAAAGAGAGAGGGTTTTATTTTCTGACGCTGCGTGAGTTCCCCGACGCACCGGGGACACATATTTATGTATAAAAGACATCACAAAGTGCATTTTGCATGATAGGTCCGCTTTAACATATTGAGCCAAGCCAACAAGTGACACATTCACCAGACCTATGCATAAATTACTTATCATGGCTTGTCATTTCTGCTCATCTGGGACTGGAGCCTTGAATTGCACACCTGCTAAGTCGCTGCCTGAAAATGCAAATAGAGTGGCTAGAGAGTGATAGACAAGTCAATTATAATATGGGATTTTTACACCTGGACGTAAACCCGTTAGTAGAGACAACGGGAGAGTGACAGAGGTTGAAGCTATTCCCTCAGATTTCCTGCAGAGTTTATGAGCAGAGATTAGAGACACTGTGATGTGATCATAAATCTCAGCTGCTGCCGAAAGTGATGGATGGATGGAGGAATGAATGGACCAATGGGGGTACACGTTTTTGGAGATCCATTGGCAGGAAGCTAATGCTATAAATAATGTATGCGTATGGATGCATGGTATCTTGTTATCTTGTGTTAGCAGTATGCTGATGTTCTCTGCTTTTGTCCCCCAGGCCAATATGTCTATATGATGGAAATGTCAGCTGACAAGAAAAGGTTTCTGCGGATCAGTGCTAACGTGTACAGACTTTGATTGCAATACTTTGTAAGTAGTATGAGTAAAGGAAATGATTTTATGTTGTACTCTACACTGCAAATTATCACATGTTGACTGAAACAAGTTGTGGAGGAAACTTCTGTGTAGCAATGCAGTGGGAGTCACCGACTCATGAAGGAGACACGAGGAGAGCTGGAGCTTTGATGGCAAACACTGATGGTTTATTTGGAGTTTCGGCCGGAGAGTTGACAAGACAGGTGGTGTGTAACGGGTTGACACAGCGGTTGCCAAACCAATTCTGAAGAACTCTATCTGCAGCTCGATGTTTTATCTAGTTCGGAGTGTAATAGTCAACATTCTTTATCAGTGAGACTAAGCAATATGGACCCTGAATCTAACTAGAGCTCTCCTCCATAGACTGGCAACAACAATGCGCCCAAGCTGCCCCTCCTTAAGAGAGATAGCAGCTATACCCAAGGCCGTAGACCAATGCCATGGGAAAGGAGACAGTGAGAGGAGAAAAATGATGAACTGTGTCAAAGGATGAATACCTAAGCAAATTATTTCCCTAACACAAGTGAATGTCAATTGATTAGATATATTAAAATAATGAAGTTGATCATCAAAATAAACAATAGTATTATCAACGTAAAAAATGAATGCGAAATTGTACCTGAATTATACCCTCAGCGGATTGGTGTGCACAAACATTCATAACACAATTTACTCACTAACACTAACCCTTTACCCCTAACCGGAAAGAATACACATACGATTTCTAATGCGGTATTTTGGAAGCCCCAAACTCAAAGTCACTACACAGAAAATGTCACTTCAAAATGGTAGAAAGAATAAACAGAAGGCACACCATAGTCAGGTATATACAGGGTTGGGAGGGTTACTTTGTAAATGTAATCAGTTACTGATTACTGAATACATGGCTCTGAAAGTAATCCGAATACAGTTACAGTTACGTGTCTTAAAAAAGTAACGTAATCAGATTACTTTTAGATTACTTTTGGATTACTTTCTTTTTCCATCACAGATCTTATTTCAGGCTTCTAACTACAAACACGTTCAACAATCTGTTAACTTCAATACGATGGAACGGGAAGTGGTAAAATGCTAACTCATTTCCAATTTTTTGGCTTTTTCTGCAACACTTTATAGAGAAGAACAACTCATATCTTTGACTACACAACATGTTTGACAATTATTAACACAACCCTAAAACAACCATTGGAAAACGTTCCTCTCAACACTTTATGTCACCAAAGTCAAAACACTGACACCTACTGTTTTCGGGTGAAGGTAAAAAAAACACAGAAAAAGGAACATTAGATTAAAGCTTGTGTTTAACCACAGATAATGGTCAAATATGTTCATAGAGTCTGCTACAATACTGCTTTATAGTTTGAAGCAGACAGAACAAAGCCACTTTATGACCTGTTAAACTCCTGAACAAATAATTTTGTGTGTCAGGCTTTTCATCTGGGAACCATGCATTTTTGTACAATCTTGTACAATCTTGTTGAGGTATTTTAGTCTAGACCAGAATGTTGGGACGATGTATCCACTAGTTAAAAAGCTAAGTAAAGTTCCTTTCATCCAATATGATCCACTCAGGTTAGTTTTCCTCCAATGTGTAGTAAGACAAATAAAAAAAGATTTACTTGTATTCCGAAGACTGTTACTGAAGCTTCAAACAACCCAAGAAGTGTTCAATGCATCTAACCTCTGCAGCAAACAGCACTCAATGCATGACAACCCAATTTGATTGCTCTCATCTCCCCAGCTGATGCAGAACAGCAGACAGCAGAGAAACACTCACACAAACTGTCCTTGTCATGTTATGCATTTATCTGATGCTGTGGCGGCTCAATTTCCAGTTACATTGAGTCGCCGAGAGGCTAAACTTGGCTATAACTGTGACGCGTTTTCGAAAGGAAAGTCCATGTTGAAGCCATATAGTTTTAAGGATATTTAATAAACAAAATCAAAAATATAGTAACTGTGGACAAAACAGTCAACAGAAAATATGCCAGCACAAGCTCACCCTCTGTCCTGCCCACTCAACATCAAACAGGTGACTTAAATAGACAAACCACACCCATGTGACAGTTACCGGAAGTGCTCAACAAACAAATAAAAGTGACGTAAACAAATAATAATAATACAAATAATGAACTTGGGCTAAGTAGCATTATGGCGCCTACAGATGCTCTTGTTATACAGACATTAAGATTAAGTAAATGAATGTTCTTATCAAGTAAAGTGTAGTCTGATTGCAGTCTTCAATAACTGTTTTCAGTGTATCTGTTGGCTACATGGGAACCTACTATTGGCTCCTGTCCCCAGAGGCTCAATAGCTGTAAGGCAGATACAGTGGACTGATGACTCATTCTGATGGTAATAGCCACATTTTACATTCAAGTATTTAAATCCAACCCCACACTGTTAAAATGATTAGTTGACTCAACTTGACTAAGTCAAGTCATCTTGTTGCTTTGACTGAGTCAAGTTGATTCAACATTTAGTGTGAAGTCTATTACACTTCAATACATTTGTTGACACAACTTAATGTGTCAAGTTATTTGGACTAGAACATATTAGTTAAGATAACTTAAGAAGATGTTTGTCAGGATCTCAACACAAACGGATGAACCCAAATGCACGACCCAGAGACAAAGTCTTGAATGTAAAAAAAATGCAATTTTAATTTCACAGATCAGGTAATCCCTCTTAACAGAGTAGGTACTGGAAATATCAAAAGGCGCTCACAAGGAGGAAAAAATTAGGCATAACAAAAAGAGAACTTAAGAAAAACTTAAGCCTACAAAATTAACAAAAGAAACAAAACCTGACATGAGTGAAAGCGATCCTTTCTGAGCTGAGGCTTGGCACGACCATTCGGAGAAACAAACAAGACGAACTGACAGGGGAGAGACAGGACTATTTAAACATGAGGTGAGTGGGAACAGGTGGAAACAATCAGGGGCGGGGCAGAGGTTCTCCGCCCAGCCTGCTGCCTGTGGGAGCAGATGGGCTGCCAGGCTCTCATCAACGGGGGGCATGCCGAGACACGCTGTGTCCGTGCGGCCCTGCACCCTGAGCGGTGGACTTCCATGGACGCCGGACCAGGAAGTGCCCGACAACGAGAAGTCCTCGTCATTCTCCTCCCCGGCAAACGGAGCCATCCGCCCCGCTGGAATGGCGAACGTGAATGGCGAACGTGAATGGCGAACGTGGATGGCGAACGTGAATGGCACCGCTTTGGTCATATCCTGGTCCCCCAAACACTCGAAGCAGAGGTGGTGGGGATCGACGCCCGCTAATAAGCCAGGGCACGAAGGACAGGCCCGGGTCTCTAGAAGTGGCGACTCCATGAAGGTATGATAACTTCTTTCTTCTTCTTTCAAACGTTTTACTTTTCTCTGTCAGGTGTTGTCCTGCTCGCTGAAGAGAAAAGGATGACAGTCAGGAGGCGTAGCTGCCTTATATGCGTGCGCATTCAGGTAGGCTCGCCCTGATTGGCCGGCTACATTTATACAACTTCAATGTGTGAGCGCTCGCATATCATTGATGAGAGTAGTACCCATAGAGTCCAGTAGAGTCCTGTGTGAGATAGAACACGATCATGCGGCCCCCACCTCCTATTTTTGCGGCCCTCAGATTAATTTATAAACAAAGTAATTCATTAATTAATAATGGTAGCAATAATTACTTTTAGTACTGATACCGTCCACTAGACTCCTAGCTACGTCGCAAGCTGCGTACATGATTTTGTTCGGCAGCCAAATACCACAAAATAATCTGTGACGTGTTTGTGTGTATTGTGTTTGTTTCCCGGGGAAACACTCACAAGAAACACCGGCTGTTGTTATGCCTGCTGTGACGTTAAGTTGCCGCTTGTAATTATGCCGTTACAAGCTTAAAGGTTGTATTTCTCATCTGAATTTGGCGAAACAAGTTTCATATTCTAAAAACCAAGACTTTGTTTATTTGAAATCAGATGAAAACAAACTGTCACAGACCCTGCCGTGTTATCTATGATTACTATACGCCTTACATTCATAATTTCAGCGGGAGGGAGGGGGAGTGGCGCTGAGGAACAGCAGAGTGTCTTAGCTAGGTTCAAGTTAGACAACTACAATTACATACAATACATGCAATTTGTGTGTGTGTGTGTTCCAAGTGAATCTGCAGCCCCCTGGTGACCAGTACATACATTATGTGTCCCCCCACCACCATCCATGCTAACCTTAACTTCGCTTCAGGCAAGCACATGAATGACTGGAGATATTACTTGTTACATCCTCCTCTCTGTAAAGAAAGGAATTCAAATAACTCAGAGTAAAAGTGAAAGTGATTTATTTTGATCTGAAAATGTGTGGGCAGACAGGAAAAATAGTGGTGTTGCCAAACAAACAGAAATCAATAAAACAAAACAAGGCTTGGTTAATCTCTTTCTCTGAAAAGACAAACAAAAGACCTTACTTTTTTATCTACAAAAACTCCATATGACACATTGAAAGCTAGAACGAACCAATAAAACATAAAGTAGTATTATTATTATTAATGATTGAGAAAAAAAACGTATTATTTGTGCATGTTGTTGTAATAAATTGTAATAAGAGCTGGTTGTGATGTTAAGTGCTCAGATGACATGTTTCACTACCTTACCTCTTATTAGACTATATTAATAGTTTGGTTATTGGTCTCTCTACAAGGGCTAGTTGTTATAATTAGTATATATTTCATCATTATTAGTTATTCTTTCTTTATATTTGCTAATAACAAAACTACCATGGATTGTATTTGAACGAGGGACATGGAGGTATACAAAGCCAGGGTGGGTCATTGAAGACTTAATTCCTTTTTTTCCACGACTCATTATTCCTCAGCTATGTAAATTATATGTAAATCATATTATATTTACTCTTTCATACCATTTTAATTAAATTTAACCAGCATATGAACTGTCTTCAACGTATATAACACTCATCGGTCACATGTCCATTCCCTACACTACTACTACTACCATTATTATTTTACTCAATTATTTTCCAAATATTAGATTTTAATGTAAGAACAGCTAGTGCTATCGGCTCCAGTTGCAACACAGTTCGTTTTTGTATGTCCACCTTCAAAAATGTATCTTAATTTCATTAATGTTCCTTTTAGGGAAAATGTGAAGGAATCTGAGAAAAATGATGGTGTTAAGCCGGGAGCATGTCTATCTGTAGACATGGAGATTTTAAAGGGTTGTACTCAGCCTTATCACTGACACTTTAAGCTCTGCTGAAGGCACTCTGTGTGTATGCATGCTAGGTTGATATCAGAAATATGGTGGGCGGTATGTGTCATTAACCACATTATTGGCTGCTGTGGCGAAACAGATTAAAGGTGGCAGGCGCCACCAATCCATCAGGGCTTATTACTGCTTTGTTGGAATAATGATAGCTTTGAGGCGCTTTTCTGTGGTATTTTATTTCAAGGAAGCAGGATAAATACACAGGATTGCTCTCATGGTTGAAGGTTCAAGTCCCTTAAATGCAATGCGGCACCATGGTGTACACTGAATATACGATCAAATTATGTATGCGGTATCCGCTTCTTGGCATATATTGATTTTGAAGTAGTGAAGTCGAGACATTCCTCAGAGAAAATGAAGAATGTTTAATTTGTTATGATCCTACCCGGAGAGGCTCGGATGATGCAAGCTGAGCAAATTGACTGCAGTATTTTACATTGTCTAGAAGTACTTTGAACACTGTATTGGGTTGACTGATCTCTCTCTGTCTCTCTCATAAACACACACACTCTGCTATAAAAGCCAGCAAAGCCTCCATTGACAGCCGATTTATCATTTCATTCATTTATTTTTATGACGCCTCAAAATGGTACATCCATCCCAGACTAGAAAAGTATATGATTCTGTCAATACATAACATAGTGACAGGCCCAACAAGACAGCCAGTAACTGTAGCCTAAAGGCAAAGTCTTCGAAATATCTTGCAGATACATTTGAATTAAGCTCTGGTAGAATTTATTATTTATTTTGATTTTGCCCACCATTGGATTGATGTCATTATGTGTTAAAATTATTATTAATTCTCACTTTCCATGCTCCAATATTGGATAATCTGTCTATGTTTATGTACAATCTACCAAGTATCGGATTATTTATACAAAGAATTAAAACCTCCCTAGTCTATCCTATCCTTTAGGTTCTGGCTTCTGAACTTTTGCATGTATAGATATTTTCATGGCAACATAAACATTCATCATAAAGCACTTCACAACCAAAAAAGATAATCGTTATACAACACAAGTATTTGTAAAAATGAATTAATCTCAACAATTTGGCATGATCTAAAGTGTCTTACAGATGTATAAAGTATGGGTATCTCAAGAAAACGAGTGGAAACAGTAGTGTAAAACATTTGTTAAACAAGTATTTAAATAATATTTCTGGCGTTGCCATGCTTTTTGCTGTTCTTGGAACAGCAATGTTTTCAAAGTACACAACGGCGTTGGTGCTAAAGTTAAGTCTGCACAAAAGACCCCTCATGTAGACCGAGATACACATGATTATTACTAAACACCACTCAATCAAATATATACATTAGCATGCATTAATTGAAGCAAATCTTTAGGTCAAGCAGCATCAATTCATTTTGTTATGTGCCAGTGCAGACAGCGAGTGGGTGTTTTGTTTTGCTTGTAAATGATATGCAAAATCATGCAGATACCAAAGTCTACAGAGGCATATTGATTCTTTTACTTTCTGTTTGTGCTTGTGTTTACTATGCAGTGCACTGGTCTAACAGTCTGATTATCTGAGGTAATATCTGTTTACATGTGGTCCTGTATGTTAACAACATAAGGGATAATGGCTTGCGTTTTCTTGAAGCCCTGCTTTAATGTATATCACATTATCTTTCTACAAGGAGGAATTGTGTTGCTTCTTTATACGTGTGGCAGCCAGGGATGGCATTAAAGATGTTTGTTTATTTTAAGATAATTGGGTATGGGATTTTTTTAACATTACACATTTCTTACTTCTTACGTGTTGAATACTAATTACTGTTTTGAAAGGTGAATGAAATACAGTGTTTATTTGTTTTTTGGCTTTTCTTTTACCCTTTGCAATGCTATTCCTAATGGGAGACAGTATGATGAATTTGGGTGTTGCATGAAACCCACAAAGGTGTTCCACTGCACTTGGAGTATTACTTTTCAGAATATTTTTGTGCATGACTCCGACGCACAGTTTTCTAAATTAGGCCCCTGGCCCTCACAAGTCAACTTAAATGTGGCAAGTACACACACAGTGTTGCACAGACTATGGGATATTCCCTTTTGTAAATGACAGTTAACCAACAATACACACCGTCCCAAACGCCAATTATTCCTAAACTAATATTTCTCCCTGACAAAGGCCAATACATTGAAACTTCAAGCCCACACAGTGAGGCGGAGTGCTGTGTGTGTGTGTGTGTGTGTGTGTGTGTGTGTGTGTGTGTGTGTGCCCCCCTACTAGTTATAACCTAGTTATAACCTGCTACCAAACATACAGGATGCAGTGTACACACACACACACACACACACACACACACTCACTCACTCACTCACTCACTCACTCACTCACTCACTCACTCACTCACTCACTCACTCACTCACTCACTCACTCACTCACTCACTCACTCACTCAC
>CALSBZ010046679.1:815397-825835 GCA_943591055.1 Gobionotothen gibberifrons | reverse complement strand
GTGTGTGTGTGTGTGTGTGTGTGTGTGTGTGTGTGTGTGTGTGTCAGAGGGGGAACAAAACAGAAAAAAACACCATACATGTGCAGACGTAGGATTGTTCCATGTAAAGATTTCATGTCTTATTATTCTCACAAATCCTTGCTACCATATATTTTCCCTTTTCCACAAACATTCATTTCTATTTCAAGGACTGTGAGAGCATCTGTTTGGAAGGGATCAAAAAACACACGGTAGCTCCAAATGAGAGTGCAATTAATGACTGACATTACCATGTCATTGACAATGAGCAAGCATCGTCTCCCTCCTTCCTGCCCCTCAACATCCTCTACTCTCCTCTTGATGGATACAAATGAAAGAGAGCATGATGGGAATAAACCCACTCCCAATTGTAGACCTTTATCCTACCAGTGATTGGCAGGTGCGGTTGTCAGCAGATGGTCTTGGATCATCTTGTTCATTCATCATGTTCATAGTTGGGTTTCAGTATCATGAAAAACTAAGTCCAGAGATGCAGTCGAATAGTCCATTTCACTTAGGATGGTTCTTAACTGAGGTTCTGCTCTGATTGGTTAGCTGGCCGGCCCTGTTGTGATTGGTCAACCGCTTAAAGACATCCCACCCCTTAGCCTTTCACGTATAATTTGTTGGAGCGCCAGCCAGTAGAATCCCAAGTGATGTCACTATGTTATGGAAGTAAAAACTCCCTCTGGAGGGAACACAGGGTTTAAGCCGTTGAACACCATTTACATGCACAAAAGCCTACATAACGAACTAAAGGAAAGGGCACTCTTTAACAGACAACCTTTGGGTCTAAATGTTGGTTATACAGTATGCACCAAAAGTGGGCTTTACTGAGCATTTTCCACTATGCAAGCCTTATAGAACAAAATACATTTAGGTGTACATACAACAAATATGCGTTTCATAGCTGAATTTTAGCTGCATATCTGTGAGCTGTTGACAGATTCATAGAAGAGCTGTTACGTGCTCCCCTCCTTGTTGTCTTTCTGTCTGCCTGCTGCGCAGGTGCACCTGGTCTGCCCCTGGCTCCGCCTCTGCCCATGTGTTCCAAATTCCACTCAGCCGTGTATATATAAGGATAAGCTGGAGGAGAAGGATGTCTCGCCTATCCTAACGCCGGAAGACACTCTCCTTTAAATATCTCTCTGCAATTTTGAGCTGTAGACCATTTATCTGCTGATGTGTTTATGTGTAGTCTGGAGGACCTGGTAGTCCAGTTTTCGCAGCTTTATTTTGTTTCCCATAGGGTATGCATTTGATTTCTGGTTAGGGGAGGGGAGCTCTGGGTCCTACGGCCCGTGGTGTGGCTGGCTCGGGTTCCCTCCTTCTGTTTGTTCCTTTTGGACAGTCCTCCAGACCTCTTTTTGTTTTCCGGTTCGCTTGTGTGTGTAAAACGGCTGGACATCAATAAATGCTCGTTACCCAAGTACCGGTTTTTGTATGTATTATTTTATGTTGCGGGTCTCCCCACGAGCCACTACCACGGAGTAGAGGGTGGGCCGTAACAGAGCACTTAATCAACTCACAGTTAATGTGAAAAAAAAATGGAAGCCAGTGGTGAAATAAAGAAATGTCTGCCAATGTCCATTAAATTAGTGCTTACCTGAAGAGAGCACGTCATCATCATCATCACCTGGATGGCAATGCTCTTAAAACCGTCATACCTTCACCTACCACACACACATGCTTTTAACAACTATGCATTTGATTACAACAATCATATAATTTGTAATCACAATGTAATGATTAAATTACTCCCTTTTGCACATTAGACACTGTTGCTTCTGGTCAACCTGCATGCCTCCAGAACCCTGAGGTGGGCAGGGAGGATAGGGGCCGACCCCTCCCACCCTGACACAAATTGTTCATCCCCCTCCCCTTGGGCTCTCGCCACCTGAACAGTTTCTTCCCCTCTGATACCGGCCTCATCAACAAGGCCTGCCCCCCCCACTGACACTACCCCTCAGCCACTCTATGGACTCTATGCATTACATGAATGCACACAATGTAAACAATATCTTGTTCATCCTAATACTGTCAGTCCTGCACAACCCTCCGAATTCTGCCCATTGAACATTGTAACTGCACATATTTATTCTATACATTTCTTTTTTACGGGTATACCTATACTTCCATCCATATTCAATGTAAATATTGCCATATTTTAATGTTATTATCGTTTTGTTTTTTCTTTTAATCATTGTTTTATTTGTATGTATATATGTTTATGTATGCACCAAACGCACCAAGACAAGACAAATTATTCGGATGGGTTAACTTACTTGGCAATAAGTAGGTTAACACAACAATTTCAGATCATCACATTTAATTGATTAATTAATTCAATTTGGGTCAACATTTGCTTATAAGCAAATGTTGACTGTCAGATCAGATATTACAAGACGTCAGATCAGTTATTACAAGACTGTCTACTTTTGTGACAAATTGGTACATTGGTTTTCCTACATAACAGTTTTTTCTAAGAAGACTCACTCAATTGGACAAAATGTAATTTGGTTTCCATTATGCAAATAGCACTGTCATGAAAAAACGTTTGGGGGTCCTGAAGTTAATAACGCTATTATTCAGGAACAACTACTGTGATTGACAATTGGCATTGTAAGCTCGAACCTGCGTCATGGCAGAAACAATTGCCTGTCAGAGTTATAACCCTATAAACTCAAGTAAACACCAAGTGGGAGATAATGTTCAATGAATACTGCCTTTTAATGATCCAGGGAAGCAATAGTGAGTACTTTAACACAGCTTTAACAAATATTCACCCTTGTATGCCTTAAAGGTGTCCTTTCATGCAAAATTCCCTTTTCCCCGGTGTGTAAGGGAACTCACAAAATGTCAGCAAATAAAACCCTCTCTCTTTCCCCAGTACCTACATCTCTAAAAACGGGGGTACAACAGAGCTGATCCAGATTTGCTGCCGATATGACGGAATATAGGAAATGTGGGCTGGCTTTACGCCCACGGTCCTCTCAGAAACGTTGCAATCAGAAACAATGCGCGACATGTTTTGGAAGTAATATGTTCTTTGTTTACATTAGCAAGCATCGCTCACACTCAGAGCTAACCTGTATGGAGAGCACATGTGTTAAAAAGCAGGAAATGAAAAAAGTAACTCACCTTGTGGTAAACCGGCAAGAGAAAAAGCATTTGAGCTCCATACTGTTTCAGAAATAATCTTTGAAGTGGTTTGGAACATGATGTGGCGTTTAATCACGGCAGCATTTAGCTGCATCTGAGCAGAGCAGACAGCCTGCTCGTCACAGAACTCAGTGACGAGTTTGCTGCTCAAAAGGGGGCGGGGCCAGCAGCTACTGACCCAGAATAAGCCATTCTCTAACAGGGATGAAATAGAGGGATGTCTAAAATGCATGATCTGTTTGGTGTTTTGAGCAAAACACTTCATAGACATGTTTTTTATATATCTGAGACCTAAAATATATGCCTCAAAATAGTATAATAGGAGACTTCTAAATCCTAAACTATGAACCTAACCTAGTCTGAAGCAGGTTATGTCTGCAGCAAAAGTTTCATTGGTGATACAGCCAGGTTAAAAGATCTTAACATCTTTGTTATACAGAAACCTCTGGCTTGAGGGTCAACATACTGTACCCCGCTAAACCACAAATCTGGCTTCATAGTACATCCCACCAATCTTTTATTGTGATTGTCAGCACTTTATGCAATGCTGATAAATGCCAAACCTCAGAACTCCTCCATGAATTAAATTACTGCCAGTCCCTGTCTAGCTCTGCTATTGGCATTAGTTCACAGTGAGAGATAGACCTGCTGGCTTTCAAGAAAGGTAGAAGAAATATCGGGTATTCCTCTGGGATCTTCTGTTCTTCCAAAAGGCTGTCGAATTTGAAACCAGGGTCAAGGGCTGAGGGGCAGGCTATATCAACTCAAGAGTTTTACGCGGAAGTAGATGATAATAGGCAGGAGGAGGACAAGGAAAAGAAGGAGAAAAAAGCAGAGGAGAACACGTTGAGGACACCATGTTATGTGGTTGAGCAATGCCTAAAATAGTATCGAGGCTGTTTGGCTCCAGGGATTTCTGCAGTACACCTCCAATGATAAAGCTAGCAGAAGCACAAGGAAAAGTGTTGTTTACCGGATGCTATAAGGATGAGCAATTATTACAATTCATATCACGAGGTAGGGGTGATGTGTGTGAGTGGGATTGTTTACAGAGCCACCATGCAGAACTTAACCTGAACTCCCACTAAGGCCTCGGATTTAGACATCATGGAAAAGCAGAATTTGATTTAAAAGGCATGTACAAAGTTGGATAGACAAGAAGAAAATGACTGACTGTGAGGAATCCTTAAGAACACGTGATGGCATTAGAGGCTTACAAGATGTATGGGTACTCAAGTCTTAGAATCCATGTGGAGCCCCAATTATAATTAGTTTTTTGGATTGTACAATTGCCTAGTAACTGAGCACAGTGTGCCTGTCAATTATGTGATTTCTCCACATGGGACTGCCCATTGTTCCAATGGGTCATTATTCCATATCCCCAATAGTCCAAGATAAATTCCAATCGGTCAAAAGCCCCAATATGCGTACTACACACTTGTAACAATCAACTTCCCTCTTTGGACTTTCTCCCCTTATTGTTCCGACTATGGTGAAGCTATTACCAACTCTTCTTTGTCTAAGTCATTCACTTTCATTCAGTTTTGGGCACATCACTACATATTTGTCAGCTAGGTTTTCCTCTTCACGTCCTACGAGTAATTTAAATGTTGAGAGCTCAAAGTAAATGTTTTTATTTGATTAAAGGTCCCATGTCATGCTTTTCCGGTTATTACCCGTCCCCTTGTGTGTTATGTAGCTGCTCAGGCTGAGCTCCGCGGTGTCTCGCTGTCTCCACACAGCCACCAGGAAATGACACCAGTACTACAGCTCACACTGTCCGCTCCTCGAGCCTCAAAGGGCGGAGCAGCGAGCCCTGCAACGTCCCGCCAACACGGCACCCAGACCCCACGCAGCATTCTCATATGTGATTTTGGAACATTGAACAATGTAAATATATTCTAGTAGACCTCAACAATGGAATTATGATCAGTAGAAATGGCCATGACATGGGACCTTTAAAGGTCTTTCATTGTAGGAGGCAATGCATTTCTGCTAATGGAAAAAAGCTTGAAGAGCAATTCACAACCTCTTAAAAATAAGAAATATTTACTTGGAGAGGCAAATCTCCCAATATATAATACAAGAGCATATGAATTATGAAGCAGTAGCTCTTAAAATGTAATAAAATGCTTTTTTGATAGGAAATAAATGCCTCTTAGAAAATATCTATCTCTAAATATCTTTGGGATTAAATGAAAAATAAAACAAACAAATTAAAACAACAAAAACATAGAGTTATGTAATTGCTAAGCAAGAATACACTTGTACAACCCTTTAACAGCCAGTGCTACGTTGCCCCTAAAGGTTCAAGGAGAAGGGGGAAAAAGTATCTTGTGAGTACGATATCCAGGGTCTGTTGAACAGAGAGGCGAAGTCCCGCCCATCTACTTCCGACCCATGGGACCTTGTTTGGGAAAAATTATGTATTGAAGTCAATGGTGAGAGAAAGATTATCTTTCGATCCCGTTTGAATTGTGCCACGAATTACACATATGATGTTTGTCAATTTAAAAGATAATTTCCATGTCAAAAAAGTCACAGTTTGTCATAAAACTGTTGAAATATAAGACTATGAAAAATACGCAACTAGAAAGACTACAAATCCCAGAATCCCGGTCCCGCATGCTGGCTCTTACGGACCGACTAACTCCCCTTGTGTGTATGTACAGCTCTCAACTGCCCAGACGTGGAGTGATTTTTACCTCTTTTAATACTTTTTGCCTCTTTCTGAAAGAAAGAAGTGAAATGTGCCAACGTGACGGCCGTCTTGGTGTGTGGTGCGAGACGGGAGATGTAGTTCATTGAGCGGTTTCACGCAAAAAAAGTGTTACTTCACAGTTTTACGACACTTTTTTTTTTTTTTGACTTGCAAAATTGTCTTTTAAATTGACAAACATCATATGTGTAATTCATGGCACAATTCAAACGGGATCGAAAGATAATCTTTCTCTCTCATATTTGTTCCGAAAGAAGGTACCATGGAGGTCCCCCGGAAAGGGAGGGACTTCGCCTCTCTACTGGCTTCGTCGTACAGAGCACTGGAGGCAGTAATGTGTAACTCAGCAGAATATGAGAAGAGCAGCACCAGCTGCAAAGAGCTGTGCCTTTTACTGTTTACTTCACTGCGTTTCCCTTCATTAGAACAGCTGAATCGAGATCGAGGCTGCTATGTTTAACCACACACACATCTCTACACACATCGAACTACCAGAGTATTCCCCCTATTACTCGTTTTATGAAGGAGATGTTCGGTCACCAGGGCGCATGATGTGTGTGTGTTTGTGCTCAGCTCCGCTCTGTGTGTGTGTGTTCGGTGTGTTTGTGTGTGTCCGACACCGGCATTTGTTTTCAAATTACCACGAACAGTAATTTACACACATCTGGTTCTCCATAGTTATATGTGTATTCCCAAGTGAAATAAATGTGTTTAATCTTAATCTCGATGTAGTGCTATAGCCTGCCGGAGTGCACAGGAACGAACGACACTATCATAAACAAATGCGCGCACACACACGCACGCACGCACACACACACACACACACACACACACACACACACACACACACACGCCCTGGCGACCGGACATATTCTTCATAAAACTAATAATATGGCGTAATAATCGGGCAGATGTGTTTTACCATAAGAAAGTATCTCGTGCAAACGAGAAAGTATATTGTGAGCACGAATCAATAAAGCGTGGCCTTGTTTTATGTAAATTGAGGCCACGAATTACATCTCGTGCGCACAAATTAATAAAACGTGTCCTCCTTTTATTTATTTTTCACTCTATGAACCCTCCAGGGCTCCGTACATTGCCACCATTTGGTAGAGCACATGTTGTGTCTTGTTATCTTGTTGAAAATAAAATAAAAAAGTTGAACTCCATCTGATTCAGCCAGCTCTACCATTTGGTTGACATGTTATGCACAAAACAACCTCTAGATGTCACTGTGGTTTGAACAGAAAGCCCTTCAGCTAGCTTCCACTGAGAAAGTTGGCATGCTAAAGATCACTGCTGAAGAAATCACTCTTTTTGCTCAACTTTTGTAAGGTAACCATATCCTTTTTGACATATGTTATTGTCAGAGCACTGACTGAACATAGTAAGAAAACTTGATGCACAAAAAAAGTTGTATCAAGGGTGTAATTATTTCTTTTGAAAATATGCTCAACCAATCGGTCAAATTGGCCTTTTATGGTAAACTAGCAATATGACTTTTTCAGAGTTTCAGAGATGTTTGCCAATAAAATATGGTAAATAAATAGCTAGATTCATGGTAATATTACTAAATCTAGTACTGCCTTATGAGTCTCAGAGTGAAAATAATTTATATAGCACCTTTCATGCATGGCATACAGCTCAAAGTTGCACACAGATTAGCAAGTCAGGCCAACACAGGATATAGACATTTGCTGTTAGGCCAGTGGTTTCTTGTTAGGCCAATTCAGCATATGACCCGCTCTATCGAAATCAGTCGGAAGTCGCAACGGGTCATTTCAAAATAAACGTGGATTTGCGTAAAAAACTAGTTTTTCGGGGTTCGGGTGTTTTGTTTGATTCTAAATAAACAAAGTCTTGGCTTTCAGAATATGAAACTTTTATTTCCAAAATCACACGATAAATATAATGTTTAAGCTTGTAAAGGGAAGATGACAGAGGCACCTCTCACTCGCTGAAATTATGAATGTAAGGCGTATACTGTAGCAGGGGTCGGCAACCTTTTTGATATGAAGTGCCATTAAAAAAAATGTTATCAGCGTGCCGACGATCGTGAGTCATCAACGGGGGGGGGGGGGGGGGAGTTTGACGCTCGTGAACTGTCAACAGGAGCGCGGGGGAGCCTCCCTGCGGGGAAGCAGTGTGAATTTTATTATTACATTACATTACATGTCACTTGTTAGACGCTTTTATCCAAAGCGACTTACATACATTCAATACTGTGGGCCATCCCCACAGGAACAATTTGGGGTGAAGTGTCTTGTCCAAGGACACAGTGGAATGTTTGACTGCAGCGGGATTCGAACCAGTGCCCCTGTGATCCAAAGATCAGCGCACTTACCACTGAGCCACAACCTCCCCATCGTAACGTTTTGTATATGTACAGGGACTGTAGCGAAAACCAAGCATCTTATGCCTTTTATTTAAAACCATAAGAGGTTTGCAAATAAAACAAATTAAGATTTTGGAGTTTTATTATATTAGTTTTTCTTCAGGAGATGCTGATTTGAAACTGTTGTTACGAAAGGTTATGGCATTTCATGTTTCGCCCAGAGAGAGGGGAGTTGGTCCCGAAGCTTGCCGCTGTATTTCCACCCTCCACCTGAAAGAAGGGAGCCTCCTTCACGAGAGTGTGACTACAGACGGAGCCCTCAAGAAAAACAACGCGTTGCCACACCCTGATTGTCTGAGAAGCTAAATGCACAAAGCTGCTCTTAATGCCTAATCAGGAGCTGATTGTGCAACAGGTGATTTGGAATTACCTTAATCAAATCAGGAGAATAATGACATTCAGCAAAAATGTGTTTAAAAAAATACAAATAACACTAAGCAACTGCCACATCCTCACCTGTTTGACTGTGATGATATATTTAGTTTTTTGTATTTTATTTTGTTTCTTTGAGTATCTTTTTCTGAGTGTGATATGTTTCTACTTTCTATCTCTGGCAGTAGAGAGACATTCTGCCATCCATAATCTCTTTTCAGGGCCAGATAACATTCGTATCTAGTGTTGTTCTGAGACTGGTGAGGGGGCACTTTGCCCTCAGTACCAACTGACAAAAGGGACTTTTTTCTGGGTTTGGCTTTGGTGGGTTTTTGGGTTTATCTTACATCTATTTTTCTTCTTTTCCTACATTTAAAATTAGGATTAACCAACTCTACACTGCACAATCAGAACAAGGCTTCTTTATTTCTATGTTTTGTACACTATACTAAACAATGCTGACCTTGCCTCGGACACTTGCAGCTATATCCTCAGGCTTTCAGTATAGAGGCTATCTATGAAATAAACGTTGTCTCCATTGGTATAAAGATTATGGTTTAGCATGGACAGGACCTTTGTTTTTTGCAATTATTGACACAAGAAGGTGGAGCAGTACAACCTGAGTACAGTCTTTTTGACTTTCAAAGTAGACCAACATTTGAATGAACATCAAGCTGTATTGAAAAGACTTGAAGCTAGCAATACAAAAAGAGACAATAAACTTGTTAGAAAAATGTTTACTGATGTAATAAATCAAGTAAGATGTAGGGTCCTTTTTCTCATAGACTTCTATAAAAACAGTGGAGCAGCTCCCTGATTGATATTTGAAAGACATATGTTAAGGCACTTTTCCAACAGGATGTTGCCACTTGGCTTTAGGAACGATATTACGATGCCATCCAGTGCTTAAGAATGACCCAATTTACAAAAATGTGTTGAAAATATTAAGAAGTCAGACGGTATTTTCAACTAACATTTGGCGCTAATGTTATCCTACCTAGCTCGCTAGCTATAGCCTGGCGGGTTAATTAAAGGCCTTTTTTTCATGTGGTTAACTTTATCTTTGTGAAGTACTTGTTGCACGTGAAAGTGAGAATGGAAAGCTTGACAGTAGCAAGAGAAACTAAAGCTGCATTCACTTGATGCGCGATTTGCTCTTTGCTAACCACCAGGTTGGGCGCAGAGCTCTGTGGCTAAAACAACACTTTTTAAACTCCCCTGCTAGCTTGCGGTGCTACATTCAGAGGTTTTCTGATTGAATTGCATGTTGAAAGGTCAATGGTAAACAAAGTCAAGTAGAAATAATTTGTACTTTGAGCGCAGCATTTAGCTAGAATAGAAAGGGTAGAGATTTCCATAGAACCACAACGGCAACATCGGCACAATTGTTTTACTGTGTATCATGTGAGCGCAGCTCAAGTGGGGTGAGGGTTAAGCGGTTAAACAGTCATTAACAAGATATAACAACTAAAACGGTTTGGGATCACATTTTTAAAATCTTTAAATCTCATTACTGTATTAACATCATCATCCATCTATCTGTACGTCATACATACTATTCATATATTGAATTCTAAACTCTTGAACCGCATCCTTTAATCCATCCGTTCATTTTTATATCTCCTTGTATTTATTCGTCCATCCTTTAATCCAAACCACCCCCATTCTGTATGCAGGCTCCTCTGTGCACATAAGCACCACAGTCGGTGTTTGCTTTCTGCTTAAGTGTGTGTGTGTGTGTGTGTGTGTGTGTGTGTGTGTGTGTGTGTGTG
>CALSBZ010046679.1:802300-815387 GCA_943591055.1 Gobionotothen gibberifrons | reverse complement strand
GTGTGTGTGTGTGTGTGTGTGTGTGTGTGTGTGTGTGTGTGTGTGTGCGTGTGCGTGTGCGTGTGTGTGTGCGTGTGCGTGTGCGTGTGTGTTGTAAGAGAGAGGGCATGCATTTAAGTGTAAATTCTTGCTTGCGTTTAATGTGAGAGAAAGGCTTGTGTGCGGAGGAGGATGGCACGAGAAACGGAGAATTAATGAAAGGGAAGAAAAACACAAATCTTTATCCTGGACAAATAAACAGTGCAAACAAAACAGAGGATTGCCGTTTTATGTTAGTAAGGCATTCAGAAAATGGCCCTGGAGGACACTACAGCTGCTCTAGTAAACATGATAATCGGTTCTTCCTTCATCTTTTTTTTTAACTCCTACTCTCTTTGCTGAAACCAAGAACAGATAAGGTCTCTGTTTTGGATTCAGAGAGGCTTCTGCTGCATTCATGTTAATCACTTTTTACATTTTCGAAACTAATTCAACCAGTAGCCTACTGCCACTCCAAATGGAACTATATCGACACTTTCCCGACATGTAAAGTATGGACAAAGCTGCTCTCACGGAGAGTCGCTGTGATCACCCTCTGTATAATGTGTGCTTCACAGGGCATATTATCTCTGCCGCTATCATACTGCGAGCACTATCTGTTTCCACAGTGGTGACCCTGTCCCATATCTCCATCTCCTGCGCAATTTAAAGAATGGAGAATGCTTTAGCAAAATAAACCTTACCTTCGTTTTCACAACGCTCAAGCGACAGATAGTTGTGCTGTTACATGAGTAGTAGTGATTCTAATTGGTGTCTAGTGGTCTCCAGTGCCATGCTTTCTTTGCCTTTTCACTGCCATGGTAAACATGACAAAGCATCTTCTAGTCAAATTTGGTAATTTGATTAATTTGCCTTTTTTCTTAAATTGTCAGATGAATTGCAAGCTCTAATGTGGTAATATTGACAGCCCGGAAATTAGCCGTTCAATTTCCAATTTGGTGGAATGTCACCAGGAAAATTGCATGTATTTGCCACATTGGGAAAGCATCAGAAAATGGATTATCTGCTCAAAAAAGTTTTGTAATTTTGAAGGCATTGCTCAAGATTGAAAACTGATATCATAGAATACATGATGTTATGCTGTAATGGTGGTGGTATACAAAATGAAGTTTTAATGGGCTGGTCCTTAAGGGTCTGAATTTTTTTTTCCTGTTTGGCTACACACATTTTTAAAGAGTTATTATAGGAGCAGAGCTTCAATTGTAACCCTTGCCAAAACGTATGACCACGTGCATTAACACAGCCAAAAATAATCAAACTTCTTTAAATACAAAAGCCACAGATGTTTCTGATAACGCACAAGGGTTAATAATAGCAATGCTAGAACAAAGACCTAACAAAGGAATCAACAGATGAACAATGTCCCTTCAATCATTGTTCTGTAAAAAATCAGCTTGATTCTCTCTCTATCTGTCTGCCTGTGATGATCCTCTGCAGCATTCTGAATAAGAAATAAAGGTCAAACTAAACTATTAGACTTTATCTTCATTAAAACATTATCATGCAAGACTTCATGTGACATTTCCACAGTGAGCAACACGTTGTGCTGTGGGTGTTAGTGCATCTGCTCCGGAGACCTGTACTGCAACTCAATGCTGATAAAACGGTTTATTTTGCCTCAGTAAGTAAGTGAGCCTTATGGGGACACATGTGTTCTTTAAAAGCACACTGTGTACCATGCAGCATTAATCTTCATGCCAGCATCCGCTGCTTTAATGACTCACTGCTTAGTGTCCCTTGTACCTCATGTACAATTTAGATGTTCTTGATATTTATTTAAAAGTGTCTTCTACCTATTGTTTGTTCTGGGAAATATGACGTATATCCGCATTATCAGTGGTAAAATGCATTAAATACAGTAAAGTATCATCTGCAAACATGCTCATTGTAATGAAGCGCTTCATTGGACATGTTATATTTCAGATTGTTGATGGGGCTAGAGTTGATTTATCCTACTTAATTAATTTGTATGTATATTTTTGTTTATAATGATCCATAATTGTATACAAGCGTATTATGTATTTAGCATCTAATACTGTAGAGTAACTATGTTATTTTATAATATGGATATGTTAAGTATGTGCTGAGTTTTTAACAGACATCCTGCTGAATGGCATATGAAATATTAAAGTTCAGGAGTTTATGAATTTAACAAAGCAATGAATGTATCAGATCATTTCAATTAGAAGTATTGAAATATAGGAAAATACATATTTGAAAGCAATACCAAATATCTGTTAACCTTATTGCATTAGATTTCATTATATTTGTATAAGTTTGACACTCACCTGGCCCCTACATTTGGATTCCAATACACATTGGTCTATTCTATTCACCAGAATGCTAGAAATTAATCAAAATGTTATCGGGAAAAACAGAACTATTTCACTGGTACAAAAAATGAAATATTAAGAAGACAGGGGACACACAGAGTGGAATATAAATCACATATAACAGAAATAATCAGGTTACAAATAATTTACAATTGCAAAAAAAGCAGAAGCTTCAAATATACCATCCACACATCCTAAAGCTGCTTTAGCTGTGTCTTGTTTTTGTTTGCCGAATTAAATCAAACCCATGAGCAGAGGAGAAATATTTCTGTTTTACCGTTAATCCCATCTCCTCTGTAGATCTGCAATAGTGGCATTCGCAACATCAAACACAGTTGGATTTTCAAGCTCTGTGAAAGTATGTCTTCTAAAGTCGTTGAAAGCTACACTTTGGGTACCCAACAATAAACAATTTCATATCTGTGCTCCTCTCTCCAAAAACAGCCCCCTCTATTCTATTCCATTTCTCTGGCTCAGTCTGCTCAGTGTAATTGTGCATGCATGCATGTTCAGGTCCCCCAAGCAGAATATTGAAAAATACAAATACAGCTTCTTTATTCATGCCCATAATGCTCTGTGTTCCTATGTGAATAAACACAAATCTGGGAGCACACAAAGATACTCTTACTCACCTTATGTAGCCTAGCCCCACCAAGAAAGACCCGGAAATCTCAAACGAGGACATCTTCAATAACCCCGTGGTGTCTCTTGGTGTAGATAATGTATGTACTTTATGTGTAACTTTGAAAAAGTACCTGTATTTCATCCATCCATCCATCCATCTTCTCCCGCTTATCCGTGGTCGGGTCGCGGAGGTAGCAGTTCCAGCAGAGAGCCCCAAACTTTCCTTTCCCTGGCCACATCAACCAGCTCTGACTGGGGGATCCCAAGGCGCTCCCAGGCCAGCGAAGAGATATAATCCCTCCACCTGGTCCTAGGTCTACCCCTTGGTCTCTTCCCAGCTGGACGTGCCTGGAACACCTCCCTAGGGAGGCGCCCAGGTGGCATCCTAACTAGGTGTATTTCATACTTAAGATAATTATACTCCATACTCTAAAATGTTGACAGTTAAAAATAACTATCACTGCCAGAGGGAAAGAGAAAAGTTCACTGTGTTGAACTGTATAACACGATAGTGTGCTACTTACTGTAGATAGCTGACAAACGTAAACAATCTATCAAAAAAGCTAGGAAACGTTAGCTAACTATCTAACTAGTTACCTAGCCTACTTTAGTTACCTATCTGACAAGCTTAACTATCACATGTTAGATTTCTAGCTAGCTGAATGGTGCTACTTAGTTAGCTGACAAATGTGAGCAATCTATTTAAAATGTTACTATCTGAATAGTTACCTATCTTATATTAGCTACATCTGACAAGTTGGCTAGGGAACGCAAGCTATCTAGCCATATATCTATCTAGGGAATGTGACGTTATCAACAGCAAGTTGGCCATCTTTGCAGGATGCCAGTGACCACAATCAGCAAAGTGGCGAGAATTTTTCACTTTAAACCTTTTAAACATACTCGCTAAGCACTGTTGTTCCAACCCAGTCTCACGGCATTTCGTGTTATACTGTAGTCACAAAATGTAATCTATTGATTCGTGTTCACCAACACGATTTCCCCCTTTTTTTTCGTGTCACACAGAACGATTTTAAAAGCAATGTATTTCTATTGGTAGTATGTTTCGTGCCTGCACCACGTCTTTTTGTCCAGTCGGGTCTTGGAAGACCGGAAGCTGTGTGGTTCATAAAAACATTTTCTTACTCAATATCAAGCCACGATTATTGCTTTTATTTTAAATCGTATAATGTCTGACTTTTTTTGCCGTCCGTGAGGAAAAGAAATGGGGCTCAGAATACTGAAATATGTATTTTTTATATCTTTTTTTCCTTCTAATTTGTTATTCACTCAACAATAACACTCAATTATCCTTGTTTTTATTTGTTTAATTATATAATGTGGGGGGCGGCTGTGGCGCAGTGGATTAGAGCGTTGGCGTTCGGATCAGGGAAGCACAGGTTCAAACCCCACTGCAGTCAGCATGTCGTTGTGTCCCTGAGACACTTCACCCCAAATGGCTCCTGTGGGGATTGCCCACAGTATTGAGTATGTAAGTCGCTTTGGATAAAAGCGCCTAACAAGTAACATGTAATGTCGGACTTTTTTGCCGTCCGTCAGCAACGGAATTTCAAAATAAAGTCATTAATAATATGTGACTTGCTCTATCGAAATCAGTCGCATTGACCCGAAGACACATTTTGAGTTGTATACACTGTTGGAAAGAGGAGATTCCTAGCTTTCTAATGATATCAGGATTGTTTTTGTACTCCAAATATTAAGCAAAAAAATGTCACATTATATAATGACTGTTACCGAGTCATCATTTTGAGAAAAAGGCCTTTTCTCTTCTCTGGAATCCATCGATCTGATTGATTATTAGCGGGTAATAAATGATCAGAGTAGTACAGAGGGAAAATATTTTTGTTTGGATTACTGGTCTGGGGGAAGCTCGCGAGTGTGTGTGTGTGTTTGTGTATTTTTGCATTTGTGTGTATTATTAACTTTGTTCGTTATTCTCGCGTCCAGGAGAGAAGCTTAGGAAAAGTGAGACTAATGGAGTCTCTGGCTTAAGGTTCAAATGGGTACTTTAATTAAAATGGCGCGGTAATGTTACAAACAGAAAATGGTTCAGAGAGAGAAAACAGCTGTGTCCTCCGGGTCAGGGGTGAAAGAAGGGCAGAGAAACACACATTCAGCTGTTAAATATCCCCCGATCGCTCCTCCTCTTCTGCCGGTTGGCGATGTAGGGGGTCCTCCTTCCTCCGATCTTCAATGTTCGTCGTTGCGCATAACGGAGGATTCAGACATCGTACATTCAATATATACCTAAACACGCCTCTTCTCCTCATATTCTCTTTCATCACTTTTCATTTATTGCAATTTTACGGCTGTAATTCATACTTTAAAAATACTGGAAATACTTCACTGCAGTTATCATTTCCGGTAGTTCCGGATGTTGTCATGTAAACGTCTGCAAACAACATATTAAAATAAGCTGTACTTTCATTTAATATTCAGAAATAATAACATCAAAATTGTAGCGTTCAAATCAGTAGGTTTCAGTGTGGAACACTCCGTGAAATTTCGCTTCTAAATTCACCTCTATAGGAAAAGGAACATTAGCCACATGCTACATGCTAACCGGAGATGAAGGATTTTCAGAATAAAAGCTTAACTTCAGACATTGTGCGCGAGAACTTCAGTTTTTTCAGTATAAAACAGCATATAAACTGACAGTATGTTTTAACTAAATTATGCCATAAAACATTGATTTTAATTTCTAACAGTATTGTGTTTGTTTCCCAGGGAAAACACTCACGAGAAACACCGGCTGTTGTTATGCCTGCTGTGACGTTAAGTTACTCTGTTCTCCGCTTGTAATTATGCCGTTACAAGCTTCAAAGTTGTATTTATCATCTGAATTTGCAAGTTTAATATTCTGAAAGCCAAGACTTATTCGAAATCAGATGAAAACAAACTGTAACGGACACTGCCGTGTTATCTATGATTACTATACGTCTTACATTCATAATTTCAGCGGAGGGAGGGGGAGCGGCGCTGCGGAAGAGCAGAGTGTGAGTGAGAGCTGCCATCTTCCCTTTACAAGCTTCAAACATGTATTTATCGTGTGATTTTGGAAAATAAAAGTTTAATATTCTGAAAGCCAAGACTTTGTTTATTTAAAATCAAACAAAACACCCTAACCCCGAAAAAATATTTTTTACGCAAATCCACATTTATTTTTAAATGAGCCTGATTTCGATAGAGCGGGTCACATATTATGTATGAAATTATTTTGTCTATTAACTAGAGCGCCAGGTCATGTTATGACCGTCTTTTGTACAAAGATATTAGTAGGAGGAGGTGGAAAACAGACAAACAAATTAACTTTTATTTAAACATCAAATAATACTTTAGATTTTCTTTTAAATAAGAAAAAAGCTTTGGGGGTATCTATCTACAGATAAATATGAAGCCTGACAAAGTACTTAACGTCTAATATATTGCTTTCCTGCAATTTCCCATGCCTTTAACTGATATTATACATATTAATTATACTCTTATAAGATGTATGTAGATAGAATATCTAAATGTGAAGAATATGACAGTTTAATGGTGGAGGTATACACACATATTGATAGATGTCTTGTAATGCACTGTTAAGGAACCTGCGACCCATCATTCGAATCCTATTTTGGATAGTCTGCCGTGGCTTCATTCCATTTCAAAGTGCTGTTTGACGCTCGGCGTAATCTTGGCGCACTGCCACTCCAACATCCAATCCCAGAGCTTGAAGACTAAACACAGGGTTTGTCAAGCAAAGGGACTGGTGTAGTCCCAAACGATAGCTGAGGATTATTAGTGTCTTCGGCCTTCCAAAACTCCGAAAAAACTATTTGTTTCTTGGAATCGAAGGGGGGAAACACAAAAGCATTGTACACAATTTAAACCAATCAATGTTGTGTAATTAACAGGGATAAACTGATGTTTTTAGTTGAGTACTGCAGATATCACTATAAAATAATTTGACAGTGAGGGGAATACTTCCGGTTTACTATGAAAACTTTGAGACTGGAAATACTGTTTTCACCCCAAGCTTTTGCCTGACAACGCAATTCTGTTGATAGTTATGGCTGATAAGACTTATTACCGTTTTGATATTTGAAACCCCAAACCGATGGAAAAAACCCACAGCAACATAGAGAATACAGTCATAACATGACCCGGCGCTCTAGTTAATAGACACAATAATTTCATACATAATATTATTAATGACTTTATTTTGAAATTCAGTTCTTGACGGACGGCAAAAAAGCCAGACATTATATAATTAAACAAACAAATAATAACAAGGATAATTGTGTGTTATTGTTGAGTAAATAATAGTGTGTTATTTAGAAAATAATAACAAATTAGAAGGAAAAAAACATTTAAAAAATACATATTTCAGCATTCTGAGCCCCATTTCTTCTCCTCACGGACGGCAAAAAGTCAGACATTATACAATTTTTAAAATAAAAGCAATAATCGTGGCTTGATATTGAATACAAAAATGTTGTTATGAACCACACAGCTTCCGGTCTTCCAAGACCCGACCGGACAAAAAGTTACAAGACAGTTAGCATAACATTAGCTATTTTACCTTTGTCCGGATGATTGTAGAGTTGTCGGCTTCTAGATATAAAGTTCCTGTTTCCCCCTGTTTATACATTGGACATGGTCCTACAAATGTTATATATTTTTAGGTCTAATTTAAAGAAACAAAAATTCCACTCTTTGATGCACATTCCTTAATATATCCCTAATAACTTATTGGTACAAAAATGGGTATTTACTTTTTCAAAGTATTGTTAACTTATAGCAGTTCATTTAAAAAGCTTCAAGCCAGCTTCTTTGTCAAGTAAGTGTTAATAAAGCTGCCGATGCTAAGCAATGTATTAGCACGTATGCTCTAAATAGAAGTACATACACAATATAAGGCAATGTGGGAACGACCTAGATCAGCCGAAGCATAATGAGAATAATTGCTGGGTTTCCAGCTCTGTGCCAGTGTCCTTTCCTTGGCTTTGTGTCTGATTCGGGTCCGCAGCATAAATAAGAAACCATTTCATTACACATGTATGAATAAGGGAAGCCTGCAGAGATCATGGAAGATTACTGCCTCATGAACAAGTAAATAACTTGAACAAAACACAAACCGAAAAAGTTAGGCGGGCGACATTAAGCCTAACTTTGTGTTCCATGTCAGTTCACATGACTTGCGATAAGGACTTGCCATGACTGGTGACTCCAAAGGACATTCTGCTTGAGTGGTGTTCACGTGTGTTTGTCTCAACCTGATCTTTTCTTATTTGAATATTGCTGATTTTACCAGTTGTATTTTGACCTAATTTGTGTTTCTATTTTCCAACCAAATGTGTGTGCCTGAGTGCCTCGTGCCAGGACACTAGCACAACCCAGTCCCATGCTTCATATTCAATTCAAGAACTTTAATGTAAAATACTCATATGAAAGTCAAAGTGTGGTGTTTATGTAAGAGTCAACAAGCGTTTAAGAGCTACAGTGTGTTTGTGTGCACACTGAGACATGGCACAGCTTGGCATTTGGCATTTTCTCCAGCTTCAAATGGAGATTGTGTTTGTTTTGTGTCCCTGAAAAACATTCTTTATTTGCTGCTGATTATCGTACGCTTCACTTCCTGTTTTATAGCTGGGACCAAGCCAAGCCAGTACAACGATGGTAAACTAAATGATTTGCATTGACGGCAAACAGTTTTGAAGGGTTTTAAGGCACGGATTAAACACACTCACAGCGAATGTGCCTGTGGATGTGCCTGTCTGGTTGAGATACAGAGGTACAGGTGGTTGCCTTTGGCATATTCAAATAATTATTTCAGCACTGCAGTATATTGGCTTCATGGTGTTACTTAAGCTTTGTTTTTCCAAGCTGATAAGTGTAAAACATGTGAGCCACATCCAGAATTACATTTCAAAAGAAGGTGGATAAAATACATTCACATACATACAAATTAAGACATTCTTACAGATCAAATTTGAAATTAATTTGTCAAATCAACAGGAGTGTTTAAGTGAGTAAACTAGTGGGTGGGCTCTTAGTGCACCCTCTGCTGTGAATTTTCTAACTTGGTGTGTATCTGTTTTGCCTTGGGAGGCTCCAGATCAGCAGGAGGTATGAGTAAAAACAAGCATCAGAAAACAGTGTGTAATCAGACCAGAAGAGTTTAAACACTGAGAAAATCAATGCAGAGTGATGTTGGTGTTGCGTGTCTTAGCAAGGAAACATTTTACATTTTAGAACACTCAACAAGCAGTACACCCACAGGGCAAACATATTTCATGTGCATTGTTTTTAGAAGCAACCCTATTCAAATGAATAGGGAAAAAGAGCATAAGAGCAATTATCATGATTTCCTCCACCAAGGAAGTAAGATTTTCGGTTTTGATGTTGGCTTTTGTGTCCATTTCAGTCGGAATTCTTTTTTAGGGTAATGTTTATGACTCTTTGTGAAACAGTGTAGCACCAGTCAATGACGCCCATTTCATTTTTGGAGAGGATCTGAACCATGGGGGCCCATACAAACATTATTTTTCACAAATGACTATCATGATTGCCCTTCAGAATCTTCGCCAGCCAAATAACAGTTAACTTTCAAATCTCTCAGCTTTGTTGTGAAGTGAACCTACAACACAAAACGGGGCAAGCTGTGCTGATGTGACCATTCGGCTCTCTTGACTGCACATATCGACCCATTGGGCGAAGAACAGCTGCTGTGCTGGTCAATCTGACTCCTAATAGGCAGAGCTGTTCCCCTCCAGGTTTAATAAAAGTGCGGGCATGAAGAGTTCCACTCCCAAACGGGACATCCAACAGATGAAAAACCCCTGAAGTTCCGCCTGCTGCTTGAAAGAGAAACTTTCCAAAAGGGTCCAGAGTTTCACCACAGCTTTGCAAAAGTAATCTTTGTAGAAATGTTTACCAGTGCTTTAGATCACATCTCTTTGTTTAATTCAGGTTGTAAAGAAAAGACGGTTTGTTGTGTAGCAATTCTACAAAAACACGCTCCAGTGAGATCATTACCAATCATTCTGCTCTCCTGACTGCCCCCATCGACCCAGCAAACAAAGAATAACCAGTTCAATTATATTAGGGAAACAACAATGTGTGTGTGTGTGTGTGGAATTTCAAGCTCAAATAAATTGTCCAAAACTGGAATGCTAAACCACTGAGTGTACAGTCAAGCCAATTGCTTTATTATGAGACTGCTTTTTAGCACAGCAGTGTTTTAATGCAATGATGATATCAGCATGTAGCAGTACTTTTTTTTACAAACTTTATGAAAGATAAGGAATTACCAAAGTTGTCACAAGTCCTTCTGAAGGTGTCATGAATGTGTGCACCAAATGTTGTATTCAACTATCCAATAGCTATTTGTGTTATTTTTTTCCTTAGTCATTAGGGTTCATCCTCTGGAAACCATGAATGTGACCTGCTAATGGCGCCAGAGGTAAAGTCAGTTGATAACCAAAGTCAAAAGACAACTTTTCATATTTTTTTGAACTAAGGATTGTCTGTACAATTAATTTGTGCTGCTAAATAAGCGATAATGTGCAGCAAGGCGGTCATTAATGGAAAAAGAACACCGACAGTCAGAGAGTCAAGATCGTGATGCAAAGTCCGCCTATTACATGGCTGCATAATAAATAAACCAACAACTTGACTTAGAGTATTGATTTTATTGATTAAGAAATTATCATTCTGCTAAAAAAAATGGTGCTGCGTACCAACAGCTGGAAGTATGGTGACAGCAAAGTGACTTAAAATGAATGGGAGCACTGATTGAGGTTTACTGTTCTCATTCACAACACTCCGTTCGATGTCTCACTATGGGATGCGCCTCATCGCGTAGCAAAAAGAAGCATCAATCTCATTACGCCAATCCTGATTGGCAGGTGATCTTGACGTCAGCGTCAGGGAATCCACCCCCTATAAGTAGCTTGCGCTACGTTGCATGCGTCATTCAAACACCTCTTCTCGCTTCAGAGCACATCTCGTATCGGTAGCCGGGCTAGCTTAACAGTCCACAGACTGAACCCAAAGCTAACTTTCGGTCGCCGGGCGCTCGCCGGGCGCTCGCCGGCTACTTTTCTGCTTTTGCAAGAATACTACTAATACTATCACACCAGTTAGTATTACAATCGACCTCGCCGTTTTTTCTTTTCTTCGGAAATAAAAAAGGTAAGGTTTTGATTGCTAAGCTAGTAACACACCTGTTGCTAGCTTACCTTCCCTCACTACCGACACCACGATAGCGAGGACGTTTTTTCCTTTTCTTTCTCACACCAGAGGAGAAGAGGATTAAAAGAATATTAACACACCAGTTAATATTCTCCGAGAATAAATCCACACCGTCGCTTTTTCTTCGGATTAACGACAGGTTGGAAAATATTTTTTTCTCAACGACTCACCTGTTACGGGAAGTTCCTCTCCACGCTACCACCATGGCGAACAAGATGGACACGGCTATCCCTCACACCAGAGGAGTCAGGGATTCGGAGGCTCGGCTCTGCGGCTGCGGGTTGAAAATATCAGGCACAGACTCATACCAGGTCTGCTCGTCCTGCCTCGGGCTGGAACATGCCCAGGAGGCTATCGACAACCCCGGCTCATGCGGACATTGTGCAGACACTAGGGGGCCCCATAACACAACAAATAGAGACTCAGAGGGTAAGAGACGTGACATCTCCGCTGGCTCTAAGGAGCAAACAGTGGAAGATGCTCACAACGTCTGCTTGGGTTTTCAAGACAGTAACACGGGGCTACAGGCTCCAATTCGCTGTCACCCCCCCTCGCTTATCGGGCATTCTGTATTCACAAGCCCGAGGAGAGTCAGCCCACATTCTAGAGAGAGAGATTCTCTCACTACTAGAAAAGAAGGCTATATCTATAATACCCGCCGAGCAGAGTCAGAGCGGCTTTTATTCCAAGTATTTCCTCGTTCCCAAACGGGGAGGGAACGGAATTCGGCCAATACTAGATTTGAGAGCCCTGAACAAATATCTAAAAAGATACAAATTCAGAATGCTCACTCACACATCTCTGCTGCGCCTCGTGCGACAAAACGACTGGTTTACATCAGTCGACGTGAAAGATGCGTATTTCCACATCCCAGTATATTACCCACACAGGACATATCTGAGATTCACATTTCAGGGGGTCTGTTACGAATACAGAGTACTTCCCTTCGGTCTGTCTCTCAGTCCAAGAGTGTTTGTACGATGTACGGAAGCCGCGATAGCCCCGTTAAGACAACAGGGTATTCGCCTGGCAACCTACCTAGACGACGTCGGAACAGGAGGCTTTTACGCAGACAAATGTCCTCGTAAAGCACCTGCTCAACCTGGGTTTCATAATAAACACAGAGAAGAGCATGTTGTGCCCAGCACAGACTGTACTCTTCCTGGGTTTACACCTGAACTCGGTGCCCTTTACAGCCCGCCTGTCAGCAGAAAGAGTGAAAGCTTTCAGAGCTTGTCTCGCTCATTTCCAGCTGCGCAAACATGTTCTCTTGAGATAATGCCTGCGGTTACTGGGGCTCATGGCGTCAGCCATCCTGGTCGTACGACTGGGACGCTTACACATGAGGGAGTTTCAGCGCTGGGTAGCCGCCCTAAAACTAAACATGTGTAATGATGGTTACTGTGAAATGCGTAATGGCACTGCGCCACTGGCTGCACCCGACTTTTCTGGTACGGGGCGTGCAAACGCAAACTGATCTTGTGGAGCTGCGGCCGTCTCCTCTCTCTGAGAGTGACGCACGTACCAGGTGTGATGAACCTCGGGGCAAACCTGCTGTCCAGAGGTGTACCACTATATGCAGACTGGACTCTACATCCAATGGTTGTTAGTCAGCTGTGGGTGCGTTACGGCCGAGCTGCGGTAGATCTGTTCGCATCAAAAGAAAATGCTCACTGTCAGCTGTTCTTTTCAATGCGCGATCAAAACGCACCGTTAGGCGTGGACGCGCTCGCGCACGTTTGGCCTCCGGTCCTCCTGTACGCGTTCCCACCCCTGGCTCTGATACCCCCAACTCTGGTGAGTGAGAGAACAGCGCCACACAATGATCCTGA
>CALSBZ010046679.1:779158-791658 GCA_943591055.1 Gobionotothen gibberifrons | reverse complement strand
GCTCAACTTAGCAGTATTTGGTCAAGGTTAAAAAAGGCTTGAAATGTATATTCTTCAAACAACATCTGTCCAAGCCAGAGCAAAAACACAAGAGGTTAAAACCAAGCGAAGAGGAAAGATTACGCTCATGTAAAGTTACGGCTAAGGCTACATCCGATCTTATATGATTTAATTTGCCGCCTCTACTATGGTGTTTTGGAAACTGGACGGGTAGAAACCGAGACTGTTTAAATCGATGATGCAGACATCAATGTCCGCTTCTTGATTAGGTTTTACCAACTACAAAGTGACAATCCCTTCTTAAGTCAAGCTTGTATCACATTACACTTTTACCGAAGAAAACTAAAAACATTACCAATCATGGATGTATAAAGAGAAGTTGATACAGTTTTGGAGGCGGGTCCCCGTTCCATCCTATGAAAGTTATTCAGTAGCTTATGAAGCCAAAATGCCAAAATGTTGTACCCGTATCTGAACCCAAAAAGCACGCACACTTGTGTTTTCTTTGAGCCCCGCCTCCCATCCAAAGCTTCATGGCTCAGGCAAATGACTGGAGAGGGAAAATAACTCATTTTTTTGCGTGTTACACAACCTTTAGGAACTATTGATTTAGTTAATGTATATTCAAGTTGGCAGTCCATTTACCCAAAACAAATGAAATACTGCCAGACGTTTCTTTCCCAGTGTAAGTCAATGAGAATTGTTTGGGCCAATGACGTCAAAGACTGACACAGAAGCAGTACCACCATTTGACCATTGTGAACATTTGCTTCAACCTACCGATCATGACATTTCCCACTGAATACAAGAGCTGGACATTAATGGGTTTTTTGTCAGAAGGGAAAAGGGCTTTACATTAGAAATGGAAACAACCAGGGCTGAACAGGCCTTACAAAATATTCAGTCTACATCATGTAAGCTTCATTTAAACGACGGTAAATAAGGTTTCCCCAAGAGGTTTTAATCCAGAAAAGTACATGCTATGAAGTCTGGGAGGTTATTCTGAGAGAAACAGTTTTTGCAGATGAGTCTGAGGCTCCGAATGACCTCCAATTTCAACTTTGACCACCACATTAAAATACATTTGAAAAACTCTTGGCCCAGTCTAGGGCAGTTTCTGGCTTCTTGCATGTATTCCATAAACATTTCTCTGTTTACACCCTGCTACTCTAAATGAGCTGACAGGAAATTAAACTGATCCCTGACAGCTGATGTCATGTTCACTTTTAAATAAAAATATCTATTTCTCAAGCTGTCTCATAGAACTTTGCCGTGAGTACAATTTATTTTAGCAAGGATTGGGTATGATTTCGCCTGAGGCAGGGTCATTTTTGTAAATAGATGCCTGTTTATTGGAATATTCTGCAATTTGAATCCTTATTAATTGAAGTTTGTGAATAGCGTTGGACATGTCATATAACTTTATCAACAAGAACTTGTAGGCTGATTGACACCACTATGCTGCCTATGGGGTGGGTTCGTGATTCATTAGTAATTATTCTAAGCTAAGGTTGTTGCATTTTAATTGTCAGTTTAGCTTAAGAAGGTTCCTAACGAATGAAATGACCAGGAAGTACCTCAGTGTCAGTCATGGTAAGAGCTGTTCAAATTCTCTAGATGATAGGAAAGGAGCTTTGAAACTTCCTTTATATTCTCCTTTAGTTTAGGAAACACTGGACCTTCCTTTACCAAAGGGAAGGCGAAAATGCTGTCCCACAATACCTTGCGGCCGCAACATTTACCGTGACACAACATTTGGGCGTTCACTGAGGTACCTTTTAGGCTTTCTATTGAGTAAAAATACTGCAGAAAGACTACTCCATCACCACTTACCAAACCACAGAGAATCTGCTGCTGTCAGTTTGTGTGGAGTGCACTGACTGACAATATGCCCCGGGGGGAAACACCTTCTTGGCTCAGTAGCCAAAAGTGCTCTGCCTCCCTGCTGGCCGGAGGGTTTACGTTTTTTGGGTTGCCCTGCAGCCCATCTGTACCATTCTTGTGAAAACGATAACTCGGGACCAACTGGAGAGATTTCTTCAGATTTCAGGCACAAACATTCTCTTTGATAAAAGACTGACGCAATTCGATATTGGTGGTTAAGGGCCCTCAAACGATAACGGGTCCCAAGGTGGGTAGATCTGCGGACGGAACGCTCTCAAACGGCTCTGTGTGTACGCCCGATACGCCATAGCCCCGCCTCTCCCCACCTCTCCTGCTCACCTCCGTCATTGCTGATGTGTTTCGCCAACAACAACAACAACAACAACAACAGTGTTCCGAGTGTTTCGAGCCAGGTCCCGGTATCTCGCAGGACAGTGCACCCAGCAGGAGCCTCCAGCAGAAGCCTCCAGCAGACCCATTCGATTTTTGATATCGAATTCTGTTCGTTTTCGTTAAGGTTTCCATGTAAACGGAGCCTAAGAGACGACGATCAGACATGGAGCACAGGGGAAGACAAGACCAAATACACAGAAGGGTAATCACAGGACAAGACACAGCTGGGCAGGGGAGGCAGAAACATAAGGGCAACAGGTGAACACAATCAGACATACCAGGGAAGCTAAAGATAGGAAGGCAAACAGAGGAAGCAGGATCAGACAAGACACTAGGAGGAAAACATTTCAAAAATAAAAAGGTGGAAAATGAAAACAACAAATCCAAAACCATGACACTTAATTGATTGTCATGATTAATTTAAGCATATCTCCCTAACTATACATGAGTTTCTTTTTTAAAAGCTCTATTTTATTGCTTTATTGCTTCATTTTCATAAAAGGACGTGTCTTAATTTTTGAGAAATGTATATGTTTAATGTTACTGCAAACAAACAAGTCTAATTTGAACTCCTACACATTGAATATGATAATGCTGACTTCTCCGGTGAGGGCCAAAATTCTGGATGGGTAGGCGTGGTCCCCCTTGATGCCAGGTCTAATGGAAACATCAGCTACAAATGAGGGTCATAGTGAGATGAAATAATACAAATTAACCACTACAAGAGCAGGTGCACAGACCAGTTGAATCCATTGCTGGAGGTGTAATACCTATTGGTCAGGCCCCAGTCAATCCTGTAATGGCTCTGTTAAGACACAATGAGCTCATTAGAGGTTAAAGCTTTTGTAATCTTGACACTTACTGGCTTTTAACCAGCCTACCAACACTTTAGAATCTTCATACCGGACTTATAAGCACACAAACCTAGCTCCATGAAAAATAACTTAGCTCCATAAAACAAAACGTTTCATCGACAGGGAATGTTATCTAAGCAAGAAGAGTTTTGGAAGGCTTTGACTGACTTTCTGGAAAACAAAGTGCCATTTTTACTCTTCAAGGCTTTTTGTGAGTCACCATTTTGGTAGTAAACAACATACTCATATCTGACGTACCTGACTTTCAACACTTCTGCATTCAAGGACAAGTACTGATAGGAAACATTTGCTTGTTTATGGCTTCTTACTTCTTTCATATCTCTTCAAAAGTAAAGTAAATCTGTCAGCATGAATTGCTAGCAATATGTTGCCTATTAATTGCATACCACTTATTTGACTATTGACACTCCCAACAACAGACAAATGATTGAACACATTTCTTATATCTATTAACTATTATAGGTATTATCAACAATCAAAATGTGTCTTTTAGGCTGCAGCCACACAAGGAGGATAATGGAAACGCACCGAAATCGTTATCAAAAAAGTCTTCCGTCCACACGCCACAAAATACACCAAAAGCAGCGAAGAAGACTTCACGAGCATGCATGGTTTCCATGGTTGCCCTTCTGTTTATTCTCCGCGCTGGATTTAGCAGCAGAGGTGGGGTTTTGCCGGTCAACATGTCCGTTAAAGTTAAAATCTTCTGGACAAAATTAGAAAAGTGCCGGTCAAAGGTCTTCTTTGTTATTTATTGAGCTTTAAAACAAATTAATAACGACTCTATATAATAATATAAGAATAATACACGGCGGACGGAGCCTCTCTTTTCCCCCCCCTCTCCTGACAGCCCGTCAGTATCCGTGGTCTCATGCAGCTGGCTGATCCAGTGATGAGTGACCCGACAGTAAAAATAAACATATGTATAACTAGTTTAGGTAGTTTGAGAGGTAATTAAAATAGCTAAGGGTGATGATCTAACTTGAAGTGTGTGTTTAGTTCCGCTCATCGCTCCATCACAGCGGGCGGAGCTGCAGGTTATCATGCAGAGCTGCGTGTCTCCTCTCCTGTCCGATTAGACTTCACTCGCGTTTATGTCCATATCGATCTGCTGCTGCTGGGTGCACTGTCCTGCGAGATACTGGGACCTGGCTCGAAACACTGGGGCTATTGCGTCATCGTTATCAGGAAATTATCGTATAGGCGTAAACACGGAGCCGTTGCCCCCCAGAGCGTTTCGTTCGCAGATCTACCCACCTTGGGACCCGTTATCGTTTCTGCGTTTCCATGTCGGCCTCGTGTGGCCGAACCGTCTATCTGTTAGAGAACTGTAGCAGATACGACCGTTATCATCCTCGTGTGGCTGCAGCCTTAGGGTTTTTCCATTAAAACATGTTGGTACCCCCCTGCTGTGTGTATTCTTACTATCAGATTCACACTGTTCTTACTATAAAAGTAATTCATGTTTTTTGGTCAGTGCAAACAGGAAATAGCACAACTTTGTATTATGCAGATGGTGCAACATGTAACATCTATGCTACAGGCTAAAAATGTAGGTGGCGACATCCAGCAACGCTACTCATTAATAACTCTTTGTCCCATTGGTGATTTACAGGACAAAGCTTGACCGCCTTTAAACACACGAGGAAGGATAGAAAAGTTAATGAATTCCAACAGAATCCCTGCATGCTATATTACAGATGAAGCACTTACTTTAGGACTCCAGCTTAGGGGTTCCTGCCTACTACCTGCCAACTCCCAGTTTGGAGGAAGGTCAAGCCCTCCCACTATTTTCCAAGAGGGCGTTGCCAGATTTTCAATTTCAGGTTTTAACCAGGAGATGGCGCTTCATTCACAAATACAGAAATGATGTCGTACACAGTGGCTGCTTGAATGAAGAGCATTTAAACATATACAGTAGTCTTTATATATTAAATAATCATAATAATAATGTAAATGTTTTCATTACATTAAACCATGCATTTTGTAATGTCAGCATTTCATTTAGAAGAAAAGTAGTTAGTTAGTTATTTTCATGTCGATGGACACTGAATAATATTTTTGAATAGAGGATTCATAATATTGTACAGCATTTTAAATTCTAAATATCCCTGGAAATATAGCAATGACATTTCTGCTTCTATCTTTGCAAAACGAGTTAACAGTCACATTTGATCTTGATACGGGATCAATGTGTGTAGTCTTTAATATTAAACATGATCGCTGGTAGACAGCCACAGAAGTCGTATCACAGTTTAATCTGAGCGGATCACTGTTTATCACAGCTCTCCACGCTGCTTTCAAACTGTCAGTAAACAACGTGGTGTGTGTTAGTCGTATCTTGGCTCTCTGTTCGGTCAAATATTAAAGCTACATGTGCGCGTGCGTTTCGGAGAGTTTGTGTGTGTGTTCCTGCCAGTAATTAGTCGTGTCTCGGCTCGCTGTACGGCTAAATATAGAAGCTAAATTAGGAACTACATGTTAGCAACTACATGTCCCACAATGCATTTCGTTCTGTGACTTGCGCACTGTCTTAATCTCAGCCGTATTTTAACCTCCGGCCGACAGGGGGCGAAAGAGACGAGTGAGCGATACAGGGAGAGAAACACAGAAGAAGAGATGAGAGCGCAGCAGAGAGAAGCAGAGACGATATCTGTATAGTTCAATGTTCATTGACAATACATATTGAATTGTACTTTCTTTATTTGATTGGCAGTCAGTTGTTGATTACATGCAGACGTTGATAACGTGCATTCATTTCTTATGGCTCTATCTGCAGCTTTTCCGGAGTCATTTCTTATGATTACATTTTCCCACAGGCCAACAACAGCTTCAACAAAACTATTCCCCTCAAAGAGAAAACCAAACATGCCCTGTTGTCGTGAGAGAGAAAGTGCAGAAGGAAACATCCATTAAACTCAGTATGCTGCTCTGTGATGCGTGAGCTGTATGCTCGAGTCTTCCTGCCTGTCGGCCTGTCAGATCTTGTAAAAGTAGAAGTACTCAGATCTTGTACTTGAGTAAAAGTAGAAGTACTCAGATCTTGTTCTTGAGTAAAAGTAGAAGTACTCAGATCTTGTACTTGAGTAAAAGTAGAAGTACCAGAGTGTAGGAATACTCTGTTACAGTAAAAGTCCTGCATTCAAAATGTTCCTCAAGTAAAAGTATTCTCATCAAAATATAGTGAAAGTAGCGACAGTAAAAGTAGTCATTGTGCAGATTGGTCCATTTCAGAATAATAGCCTATATATGATATGTTTTATAATGATTGATCATGAAAGTGTTCTCAAAGCTGGTAACGGTGCAGAAGAAAAGTAGTGATAGAGTATAAATATCAAATAGCCTATTCCAACAGATTAAACCATTTTCCCATGCTGCATATGTGCATGATCCGTGGCACACTCATAACGCGCATGGCACGAGGGATTTTTGCTATTGGGACTCGGGTTTGAGTCCAGCATGAACAGAATAGAATAGAGGATTCATAATATTGTTTGTCGAGAACAAAATTAACGATCAAGCAGCATTTTAAATTCTAAATATCCCTGCAAATATAGCAATGACATTTCTGACAACAGCAGCGTCCAGCAATACAATGAGGAATGTGGAGCATCTTGTGAAGCAGTACTTTAGTTTAGGCTTCTCAAATAACGAAATAGTTGATCTTTTGGCACATCAGCATCAGATTATCATAAGTATTAGAACTTTGAATAGATTGTGCAAGAAACTATGTCTATTTTATTTCGAAGAAAGAACCAAACGGATTTGGAGGAGATTGTCTCCTTTCAGCTAACCAGGAAGTGTTTTAGCACACCACGTGACGGATCTGAGCGAATCACGTTCGACAACAGAAATGTTGTTGAACCCTTGTTCACAGGTCTCACTCATGGTCTCACTGCTTTCACACCGATTTGCATACTGTGTAGAGTGAGCAATTAGTTTATTCCCTCAGACGCAATTCAGGGGGGGAGGGGGGGAGAAAGTGTTCTCAAAGCTGGTAAAGGAGCAGCTAGTTTGAATGACTTTGTATACTGCAGGGTAGCTTGTGAATTTACTCCAGGTGGAACTAAAGTCTGATTTAACACTTGGTTATATTTCACATCATTCATCCACATCTGTGAAGTAACTAAAGGTATTAAATACCATTTACCTCTGAACTGTAGAGGAGTACAATAACAAAGCAGCAAAACATTGAAATACTTAAAGTAAAGTCAAAACATCTCTTTTTATCACTCCATAAATCAGAAAACACTGTCAACAGTATGATTTGCCTAATGTGGGACAGTCCTAAAAAGGGGCATGGATTGTGCAAGAGCAATGGTTATTTACAGGGCTTTAGTCTTCTAATGCATTATTTTAGATATTTAAGGTGAAGGGTAAATTATATTAAATAATTGGGGGTATCTGGGGCGTAATTGGGGGGCTCTGTAAAAATGGTATGACAAAGTCAGGGATAATGTTAGGGATACATGTCTGAGTTTAAAAAATGGCAATTAATTTAAGCCCAAATATTCATAGTAATTTAATAAATCCTTCCAACACACGTTGTAAAAAATAGCCTACATTAAGAAATCATTCCAATAGGTCAGTAAAAAAATAAAAGTGATTAGTCGAATATGCATAAATCTGTTCTTATTATACATCCATGGTTAGAACGACTCCATTTCCGCATTCCAGCTGTCCACATTACTGGATTTACGTCTTTCTCTTCCGACATTCCAGGCCTTCCAGCCAGGCCTTGGGGGACACACGCTGTAGTACATATGCCGGGCCTGTAACTGGCGCTGTAACTCCCTCCACAAAAGCAGCGAAGAAGCATAGTTGTCATGGTTGCACCTTCTGTTTATTCTCCACGTTGGGGGCAGAGGGACTAGTTTTTCACCAGTCAATGTGTATTAAAGTTGAAATCTTCCGGACAAAATTATAAAAGTGCCGGTCAAAGGTCTTCTTTGTTATTTATTGAGCTTTAAAACAAATGAATAACGACTCTATAGGCCTATAATATATACAATACACGGAGCCTCTCTTTTTCCTCCCTCTCTTCGGGCAGCTGTCTCATGCAGCAGCTTATCCAGTAATGAGTGACCCGGCCGACAGTACAAATAAACATATTTATAACTAGTTTAGGTAGTGAATATGAGGAGAAGAGAGAGGCGTGTGGATATAAGCAATTAATGTAACAAGTCGAAATCTGTTTTACGCGATGTCACAACGGACTATTTTTCTTAGCGGATGCATGTCAATTTATATCAATACATACAACTATTTTTTAAATCAATAAAAACATTTTCTAAATCCATAAAAGCATTTCAATTAATATTGGGAGTCATGTCGTTACTTTGTTGAGAATTTGGCCATGTAATAAACGGGATAATTTGCAGCGACTTGTTCCTTATGGGGAACACCGTTAATTCTGAGCAAGATCCCTCCGCTACACCGTCGAGGCTCCATTAAAATATAAATATTTGTAGTGAGTTACTGACGTTCATATTGAGTTTAAGATGATGATTAATTTAGGATTAAAAATCGAGAGCCGGGCTGCATTTCCTCCCGTTCGTTTTTTCCGACTACAGTACATTAAGTTCCGCTGACCGCTGTACATCCAGCGTACTGTACAGTATCAGACTTTATTTCACATGAGCACCAGTGTGGAACCCCACTGCACCCCCTGGTGGATCAATGATCCATTGCAGCTGGCTTCATTATAATTACATTTATTTAAAACGGGGGCGGTCTCAAGTCAAGCTGGAGGCTTTCCCTTGAGCGAGGGCAGACCACTTACCAATCACTGCCCTCGCGTTTCAAACTGTCCTAAAGTAAGTGCTTCATCTGTAGGTATTAGTTATTAAGTGTACCTTATTACAATATATCGAGGCTGGTTCCTTGATAATAAACATGGTTGAAATCTGAGACCATTTTAAAAGTAGCTATGAGTTAACACTCGCCATTGTTTCTTGAAGTTGCAAAGGAGTGGGAGATAGCAGATGTGCTCACCACTGTAGAACCAGAAAGTGCTCACAATATGATAGCTGCAGCAAGAATCCTAGCATACAAGCATACTGTCACAAACGAGCTTAGAACCAAAGTGCAACACACGGGAAACCAGGGATAGTCGGTAACCAGCTTTATTGTAGGCAATAGGCTGGTAGGAGACAACACGGCAGATAGTAGGCAAAGGGCTGGTCGGGGACAGGCGAGGGGTCCAGGAGAAGGCAAGGCGGGAGTCGCAGGTACAGAACCGGTCAGGGAGCAGGCAAGGCAGAATAATCCGAGTACAGGCAGGGTCGGGAAACAGACGAGGCAGGATGGTCTGGGACAGGCAGGGTCGAAACCGGGAGAGCAATCTGGAGGTAAATACGGGAAAGACTGGCATAGTGCAAAGTACGATCTGGCACTGAGGTGAAAGTGAAGTGAGCCTAAATACTAAATGGAACTGATGGGTGTAACAGAGTGAGAGAGAGACAGGGTGTGGCTACCAGGTGACTCAGGAATGTAAATGCAGAAAATAGGTGAGAAAGAAAGCAGAACTGTGACACATACGCCCTTTTTGTACAATATACAGAGGGCAATCAAGCGGCTCTCTGTGAAAGCGGCTTTGTAGATGCTTTGGCTAGGTGTCGAAAAATTGAGTTACGGACAAAACTAGGCCGAGATCATCTTATCTGATTTTCTCTTGCTTGTTCGTCATGCATTTCTTTATTATTTTGAACTGGTTACATGCCTAGTAAGGTAAGAGCTGTACATGCAAGCTTATTGACTGTTTAAATAGGTTTAACAAAAGAGAAAATAATGCATTAGAAACTGTACTCGTGGTATCTCCATTAACCGCCAAGGTCACCTTTACTTTTCCTTGCAGCAGTGACAACCTCCATTACCTTTTTTTTGTCTAAATATATTTGATGATAAATGTCTCCCGTGAAAAACACTTTAAATCTTAACAATGAGAAGAAAACAGAAACATGGGGGACCTTGACAACAGGCCCACTCATAACACACAGGGTTAAGCAATCAAGTCAACATCCAGTAGTTATTTGTGCATGTGCCAAGGGTCCTTCTGCTCTGTTTACCTCTCTGTGGCAAGAACCCGGAAGAAAATAGGGTTAAAAAAAACACAATGGGTGTCAATCAAATTCTCAGCGAGACAAAGGACAAGGAGAAGTGAAGAGAAACGCAAGGTGAGTGACAGTGGCCAGGCGGAGAGTGGATTGACTGAGAGCTATTTAGAAGTACGAGAGGAAAAAGATGGGAGGGGGGGCAGGAGAGGAGGTGAGCAGAGGGGGCCATGTGTAAGAAGAGGGAAATTATATATCAGCTTCATGTTTGAGAGACTGTTAGATAAAGATTTCTGGGTTCCTGACATCCCTGTTTCTCCGTGGGAGGTATTCTAGGAAGTGCTGTGCCAGAAATACAAGGCTTTGGATAATAGATACAACAAATAAGGAGAATGTACCGCCTTTGCTGAAGTGAATGGAAGGGACGTGGGCGCGCAAATGACAGCTCGATGAAATGCAGCGGCAGAAGAGCATGCCAGGTCCTGCTCCCGCCATTTCAAGTAAAAGCCTACAGTCGAGCAGATTTATGCGGCTGTAATGCTCATCTTCAAGAAAACTAAAGTGTTACATGGAACAGGATGAAAAGTCTGTGGACAACAACTTTCTTAAAGACAATGAGTGTCTGCACCACGTTTTGAAGTAATCTAGGAACAAATTCAACAAAACCATTTCACCACAACATTCAACCTTATGGTGGCGTCAAAGCAAAATGGTTCCTCCTCTGGGAACCATGAACATCCATAGCCGCGTTCACACCGAGTACTTTTCGCGTTTAGTTCCGTTAGTACCCCTGATGTCGCGTTCACACCAAAAAAATAACTAAGTGCCGGGAACTTTTCACTAAAATGTTTGCGCCTGCTGAGAGGTACTTTCCTGGGGGAAAAAAGTACCCCAGTTCTGATTGGCTGGGCGATTGCAAACCACGCCCCGTAAAACTCTGAAATGTTTTGTGAAGCCGCCATTTTATTATCCTCGCATTGCATTATTAGCATTAGCATTAGCCCAGCTCAGAAACGCAGAGAGACTAACTTATGACAACACAAAATAAAACATGGGAGCGGTGGAGATGAGGAGGTGTCAGCGTTCTGGCCGTTTACTCGGAAGGCTTCAGTAGAAGCTGCTGGGAGTCCCAGCTGCTTCTACTGAAGCCAGTCCCCAACTCCGGGGACTTCCGGCCGGGGATTTTGGGCGGCAGTATACGCCGTGAAGTTGTTTGCGGCCTGCCAGTAAACCCAAAGCAGAAGAAGAAGAAGTGACGTCAGCGGCTCATTTGCGTAATCTTCCCTCAGGGAACTTATTCCGGTGTGAACGCGATCTGTACTTAGTGCCCTGGGGTATTAAAGGTGAGGTGTCATGGCCATTTCCACTGATCATAATTCCATTGTTGAGGTATACTAAAATAGAAAAATACTGTGCAATTTTCCAAACTCACATTGGTTTCGCATACAGCATCTCTGTAAAGTGTGTGTATTCACTTTCTCCACTAAACGGCTCGCTGCAGCTCTCCCCCCCCCTCCCTGTGAGCCCAGTGTGCTCCGATTGGTCAGCTCGGCCCCTCTGTTCTGATTAGTCAACCACCAGAGAGGCTCCTCCGAAAGCTGGCTTCAGTTAGCTGCTAGCTAGCTGAAAACACCAACGGTAGCACACACCATCATATGCCAATATATACACCTTACACACCCTATAACATAACCCGTACAGATTCGAGTATAGACATTTGAGGCGTAGAACGGAAGAAGAGTACGTTATTTTTACCTGTAACAAACTACTTTGTTTGATGAAAAATCAAATCATGGTTTGCTATATATGAATGATATGTTATAGGAGCAAATACTTCAGGGAAGAAAGGCTACTAAGTATTTTCTATCAAACTTTATTTTAGAAATGTACAAAATGAACATACATATACATATATACATATATACACGGTATATCATCCATTCCTCCCCTTATAGGCGCTGTCCCCTTTTCGCCGTCTTGCAAGCTACAACGGGGGCTGTTACGAGGCATCAGAGTGGTCGTCTCGATCATGTATTGTCCGCCAGGAGTTTCCTGATCTGGCTGGATGAAATCAAATGCAAATCAGAAAATATTATATAATAGAAACGTAGTTGTTTTAGATTCGTTAGTAGTAGTTGTGGTAGGAGTGTGTATCTCAACACCGTTAGATATTGCCAGCTAATATGCTAACCTAGCTTCCTTGTTTACCTTGGTAGAATATGAACGTTAGCTCGGAGAAAAGGCAACTAATGTAGTGTAATAAAACCACTATGAACAAAAGCTAGTGGTTCATATT
>CALSBZ010046679.1:732554-773736 GCA_943591055.1 Gobionotothen gibberifrons | reverse complement strand
TTTAAGCTTTATAACACCATAGCTAAAAACTGAACATAGATGCTATAATTCCCCCTTTGGATCTCGAATCAAGAGATCCATTTACACAAGGCATTCTAAAAATAATCACTGTCCTTCTTTGTCACTGTATAGATCCATCAGAAACTGAGACCTAGACTACTTGAAACCTTCATGGGAACAGAACACAACTTTCCATGGCAGTGAAGGAACTAGTAGTATCCTTATGTGGTGAATCATCAGGGTCCTCCTCCCCCTCAAAGGAATATGCCAACAAGGGCATCTGATAGGGAGGGTGAGATGCGGCTTTCCCTTCAATGGTGGAACTGATCAGAGAGAAGTAGATTCCTCTGCTTCCCCGTGAAGTCCTCTGTCGTTGTCCCCCAGCCCGCTGACGGCGGCTTCTGGGCCGTCTGCTCTAGGGATGTCCTCGATGTCCTTCTCCTCCGGTCCGCTGATGGCTGCTTCCGAGTCGACCTCCTCTGCGAGGGCCATGTCCGTCCTGATGTCGTCCAAGGTCCTTCCAAGTGGTTTCCCCGCCGCACACTGCCTCCAGTGGTACCAGTTGTCCCCCTTTCCTTCGAGGCGAACTGCATGGGAAGTCCTCTGAGTCACTCTGTATGGGCCGAAGAACCTGGGGTTGAGCCACTTGGGTCTGATGACCTTCAGCCAGATGAACTCCGCTGTGTTGGCCTCGCGCTTCTCGGGTCCCCCTTTGGCGTCAGCAACCTGTGTGGAAAAGTCTGATACCAAGCCCCTAAGTTGCTGGTGATATTGTTTCCTCTACTTCCTTTCCTACGCTCAGGGATCCTGGGCTGTCATCAAATGTCTTTCTATTATGAATTTAAATTAAACGTATATCCCCATAATGAAAAATAATAAAGTCTATGGCTTTTACTTTTAATTATTCTTTACCAGACTAGTTACAAGATGTTGTCTAAATAAAATTCTGTCTCATTACATTACTATGTTTTAGCTTAACTGTAATATGTTCTTTCTACATTTCAAACCTCAGGTACTCTAATATCTGTTGAAATATTACAAAATTGTTTCATTATCACAGGTCAACTTCTTCGGTATTCCATTCTGGAATTACATCTCTCACAGTAGCCCCTTGGCCACTGATTCTGCATCTGTGTTACCTGTTATAACTCAATCAATATTAGAAACATATCAACATTCAACAAACAGTATCTTCTCCCCAGATATGGAGCAGGTTCATTCTAAAACTATCTTCAATGCTCAGATTGAACTTCCAAGTTTGGGCCGAAAAGTTTCTTTCAATCCCTAAAAGAAAAATTGAAGTTGTGAATTTTACAGCCATGTTGACATTATACATTACACACACACTCCCCCTTTTTACACATGAACTCATGTGTAACACAATCCTGTAATGGAGAATAGAGTACTACTACGTAATCATTTCACCAGGAGACTATGCTCCAATTCAAACACTGAGTAAGTGCTTTGAACAAATCAATGACTGGATGTGTCAGAACTTTCTCCAATTAAACAAAGATAAAACTGAGGTAATGGTTTTTGGAGCCAAGGCAGAACGTATAAAAGTTAGCGCTGAGCTTCAGTCTGCAATGTTCAAAACAACAGATAGAGCCAGAAATCTAGGTGTAGTCATGGACTCTGACCTGAGTTTCAACAGTCACATTAAAACAGTTACTAAATCAGCATACTATCATCTAAAGAACATATCTAGGATTAAAAGACTAATGTCACAGCAGGATTTGGAAAAACTTGTCCATGCTTTTATCTTCAGTAGACTCGACTACTGCAATGGTGTCTTCACAGGTCTCACTAAAAAATATATTAGAACAAACTCCCAGAAACCTGCAGGTCCGCTGCAACTCTTACTACTTTTAAATCCAGGCTGAAGACTTTTCTTTTTGTCGCTGCTTTTAATTGAACTATTCATATCCTAGACTGCACTGTAACTTTTATCCATGTATATTTTATTTTAATGTTTATTTTATTAGCTTTTCTTTTTAATGACTGATTTTAAATGCCATTTTATGCTGTATTTGTTCTTAAATGTCTTTTGCTTTTAATCTGTAAAGCACTTTGAATTGCCACGTGCTGAAAAGTGCTATATAAATAAAACTGCCTTGCCTTGCCTTACTACTACCGTAATTCATTTACACCTAATTAGTATTAAAATGTCTAATAGATCTATTTCAGGTTACTTGTGTACATAACTATTATCTTGAGTCAAACCATTACTAGGATCTGTGTAGCTCTGCTATGCATTTCATAGCTCATTATACTCATTTATCTTCAATTCTGGTCCACTTAAAAAACAAACAATGTTAAACTCTTTAGCAGTGTGTGGAACCCTGGGTGCCCGAACATGCAACACTTACTCCCTACTTTATCAAGGATTTAAAAACAGAAGTCATTTATGTCCATCTTAAAGCCCTCCTATGGTAATAACTATGCTACAATGGTGAAATCAATACTTTAGATTGGAATACTATATTTGGCTTGACACTAGCCCTCCCTTTAACATTATCCATATAAATAAAGATTTGTCCTATAGAGTGGTTCCTAAAACTATCCTTTTTAATGGTGATCAATATTGTAACAAATGAGATCACTACTTTATTCACACGTGAATACAAATCTCTAAAAGAATAATTTGTTAACATGATGAAAAGATTGAAAAATATGGTTCTACTCTGTACTCCTAACTCCAAAACACCCACTGCTTAAAGTGTAGTGAATGTTTCCATCATGTCTCCCCCTTTATCCCTCAGTGTGTTTTAGGAGGATTTTCTCATTATACTTTAATAGTTTCCTCTTTACTGCTATTTTAATTTACCAATTGATTAATTCATGGTTAATACATCTTTTTGTCTTTACGTATTTATCAAGTCTATTCAAGTTTTTAAATGTGGTCTCTTTTATGTGCGTTTTGTGAATAAGTGTGTTTATGTGTAAACTCACTCATTCCCGTTCTCCTTTTCTCCTCCCCTGGTTTTCTCAAGCCGTGACCCCGCCTCCTCACATTCTGCTCGACCAACTCCTCTGATTATGACTCCTCCCCCTTTGTCCATCAGCTCTTGAATCCATCCGCTGTAACTCTTGTATGCAGCCATCTGCCCAGTCACATCTGCAGCCCCCATCCTGCCACTGTTCTTGTACTGTCTGCTCTCACGTCTCACACTTTGCTCTTGCCAAATCTCGTGGCTCAGCTTGGAACTTCATTCCCCGTCTGAGGGACTGATGAGAGTATCTCTCTGTATGTCAGCATAAAGTTTTGTTCTGGATGCCTCAGGTGGAGATTGTTCTGGATGCCGTTCTGGATGCAGTCTTGTTGTTGTTGGTTCAGCTCTGGTTCTCTGTCTGTCCGATGGAGAAGGAGGAGTCTCCTGTTGGGTTAGGTCTTTTTGTCTGCTTGGAGGGTCGGGGTCGTAGCTCTTCTGACGCAGAGGGGGAGTCCAGGTCTCGGGACGCATTGCTTATAGGAAGTCTAGCACACTGAGGTTAAATAAATCCAACCATTTCCACTCTGTCTTTTCTAATCATACTATCTGTCTTAGTTGTCAAATGTCATCTAAACAACACAATTAATGTCTACTAATGATATTACACAAACTCCTTCCAAGAATTACTTCAACCATTGCTACATATTTACCCAATTTAACTCTCAGGAAAACATTTTCTCCTATAAATTGGAAAACCTACATGTTTCAAGCATCACATATTTCACACACTACGAAAGAACATCTCCATATTTTCTCCAATATTCTAAATCCCACTGTTACTTAGAACAATAGTAAACCTGCAGAGTACACCAATCAGACCACAGTAATGTAAATTGACTCAAGTGTAGGCCCATGTCTACTTTTCATTATACTTATTACTTTTGGTGAACATTTATTTATTTTCTAAATTCCTTGTCTATGATATGTAAACAGTTTGAGTGTACTTTACTGATCTCAATGTATGTATACTCTACGGATTCTTGAGTTTCCTGGTGCTGTCGTTAACTCCAACTACAATATTTATAGATAAACTGATTTAGTAAAATGAACTCTTTTCTAATTCACAATGTGACTAAAGAACAATGATTTCTCTTTCACAAGATTGTGATCTAATAGAATGACTCTTGACCTCATGGGGTCAAATAAATTGGATTCTGATCAAACTTAACATCTAGCCTGAAGAACAAAAGGACTTCTTAACATTAACACAATGGACTCTCAGAGATGAGATCTAGCCATGAGGTGGCTGACTTTAAAATGAACTGTGACAACAACAAAAAAACACATGCGTGTGGGTACTTTATAGTTTAGAAAACCCACACTGCTTGACAATACAAAACAACACAATCGTCATTTATCTTTAGCTCTAAATTCTATAGATGCTGACCTTAAAAGCTGATCTCATACCAATCTTGTACACAATCTTTTCGGCTTAGAACATCGCACAAAAATATACTTTTCGGCTAAAAAACTCCACACAATATACTTTATTAAACCAGACTACACCGGTTTAACACATCAAACATAACAGTTAACAAACTATGATATACCAAAACATTTAGCGCTTTATACTGAGTCTCTAACTCACCATGGCCTGACATAACACTCCTGCAACTCCTTTATGAGACTGTCCAGTGTTATCCTTTACAATAATCACCCCTGCAGCTCCTTCTTGAGACTGTCCAGTGTTATCCTTTACAATAATCACCTCTGCAGCTCCTTCTTGAGACTGTCCGGTGTTATTCTTTACCTAGTTCCGATGGAGTCTTTAGAAAACCATGAACTTCTATACAACGAGTTTGCCGTATAGTCCTAAACCGACCTACGGGGCCTTTCACCGTCTTCTTACACCCCTCGTTCTTCACTTAAGCTTATATAATAATTCTGTATTGTATTCCTTTACCATCTGACTATGACACTGAGAATTCCCTGACAACTCTAAAATGTGGGTATAGCCAATCACAGATTTTTGATAATAACAGGTATCTGCTTACCTTTTAGTTGTAGGGCCCTGGTTTTAGTTGTCAGAGATTTTCGAGGTGTCTTCCCTGGACCGTTCGTCCGCTTTCTGTCGGTGTTCCTTCTATGCTTCTACCCATCACGTCACAGGGTCACCACATTGTTGGAGCACCACCTAGTGGATGGTTGAAGGTTTTGAATCTGCTCCGCGCCGATCGTTTGATGGGTAGCCTTTTGAAGGAAAGAACTCGAACACCGGGGTCTGGGATAAGCAACAAGCTGAGTTTACTGGTAAAAACAACAATACAGAAATACATACAAAATACAGAGCACAAAGTACTCCGGACTCCTGCTCTACCGCCATACGTATCACTACAGTATGTCAGAACAAGAGTGACTTAACATTGAAATGTCCCCAGTATTTATACATATGCAGGGAGGATGCTCCTCCCTCCTTCTTTACAGTGTGTGTGTGTGCCAGCAAGATGTCTCTCCCAAAGTTCACGTCCTGTTCCTGAGTAAAACAGTCTCTCTCATCAAAACTTAATTACATTAAAACAGTTGATTAGATTAGCTGAGACCCCCTTTGCCCTGTAAAATTCCTACCCCAAAACAACAGGTTAATACCTTATCTAACACTTCCTTCCTGTAGTGTCATAAGACTCCCTTGCAAAACATCTGCTGCCACTTCCAGGGGATTTAACCCAATCAATTAAACCACATGAGTGACATGGCATTTTCAGAATACAGTTTAGAGCCAGCAATGTTAAATACATTTGATCTCACAATTTCTATAACAGATGTTTTCACTATATCTTGCACCTCACAGATATACTTGATCAGTTATTATTTTGTTGTACAACTATCAAACAATGAGAAATTGCATCACTTACAATCCCCAACAGTAAAACAGTAGCAATCAATCATCCAGCATATAGCTGCTCCAATGAGCACACACACCTTTGACCCTGTAGCACCCCACACAACACGTCACATGTTCATCCCTTTGAATGAATCAGTTACATTTCATTAGGTTTACACTGTTTTAAGCTTTATAACACCATAGCTAAAAACTGAACATAGATGCTATAGGCCTCACGCAGTCTGCATGATCGGCCTGTAGGGAGGGACGGCTTTGCGTGTACAGCTCCTTATTTACTAATTTGCATGCATGGACTTGTGTCTGAATATATCAAACATATATAAGCCTAATGTATGTGTCTCCCGGGTACTTTTCATACTAATGTTTTAGTGCTGCACAATACAGAAGAGATGCTAGTAGGCCTATGTGTTGAAAATATTCATACATTCATACACTATGCCTTGTTGCAAATTGAATTAAAAGTAAATATGTGGGGGAACAATGTTCAGCTGATCTAACAGAGATTATAAAATACAGCGCTATGACAAAACACTCGACAGCTGATGCAGCTGTTGCCACGTAATAATTAACGGACGTCACTTTAATATGACCGCTCAGAGGAGAGGAGTTCTCATTTCTCCAACCGCCTGCTGCTTCCCCTCCTCTTTCCTCGGTTCCCCTCCTCGACTCCTCCGCTCGCATCTCCTGTGGGCGGGACTAAGACACGAGGATAGGAGTCGAGGATAGGAGTCGAGGAGGGGAGTCGAGGAGGGGACATTTAAGAATTGAGAAAGCTTTACAGACAGGAGTTTAACAGACTATTATTTTCTGTCTGATGGAGGCTTCATACCAACTTCAACATGTTCCACATATTTTATACATTATTGGTGACATGTGGTTTTAGTTCAAACGTTTGCAGTTCAAATATTCTGCTGCTTTTCAAAGCGTTTTTACTTTATTTTATCTTCTTAATACAAATTAATTCACTACTACTTATGTTTAATATCTAACTCCTTCAGCCTACTTTCAGCTACAGAAACCATTCAACTATTCAGCTATTTCAGGACATTGAGGCTATACATGTAGTTGTTTACCTTTTTTAAACATTTTCTTTTAAATATTAAGCTTCTTCACTACTTTTCCTCCTCTTCCAGTTTAACATTTGACTTTCAAGTTTTCAACAAAGTCATGGCAATGCATTTGAGCTGTAACAACTTTGATTCAAATCATTTCACTTTTTCAGCAACACACTTACTTGTTTTTTGTAGTTAAAAACAGCAACAGAGACCGTTCAACTAATACAATATTCAGCTTTTTCTGCATTTTCAGCTAAATTCAGCAACAAATGTAGGTACCACTTTACAATAAGACTACCCTTATAAAGTATTTACGAATAGTTTGTAATTCATGTATTAATTAGGTTGTGAACACTTTAAAAATCATTACTAAGCTTTTATAAGACATGAGATAAACAGGGCAACTGTGAGCGGTTGCTTGCCAAATCGTAAGCCCACATGTATCTGTACTGCTAAGCCTTATATTGGCTACTTAGCTTACTTCGTCTTCTTCATCAGCTAGCATCCTTGGTATCTGTTGCTCACTGAGTTGATTCTCGCTAAGTAGCCAATATAAGGCTTAGTCATCTTGCCAAATAGTGAGCCTGTGTTGATGTATGAAAACTATGTTAGAACTGGTTTATAAATGGATCTTAGTGATTAATAAAGTGTTTACAACCTAATTATAAACCCTTTATGAATCCTTTATAAGGGTAGTCTTAGTGGTACCCAAATGTATACCGTTTACAGCATTCACACGCATTTTCAGCAGGAAATGCATTTTCAGCAGGAAATGCACTTTATAGTTCCCTTTATCATTTAACAGTATGAGTTGATAGATCTCAGCATGCATCTCATCAATGGCTAATCCAGTTGAATTAGATTAGTTTAAGTTTCCATGAGCTGCTGTGAAGAAAACAGCTTGCAAGCAGCTAAAGAGAATTATATACTATATGAGAGAGAGAAGAAACAATGGGGCTATTGGAAATAATTAAACAAATATCTGTTGAGAATTATTGAATCATAATTATTTACTACAAGACAAATGAGCCTTTTTATTTCATACAGTTCAATTTGGATTGAGACAGGGAAATAATCTAAACCTCACGCATGGCGTTTCACTGTCAAGGGGAGCGTGTATGTAATTACTGTACATTGCAAATACTGACTTGAGCCCCACCACTGTATGGGTTAGCCCTACCATAGATTACCCAACAAAAATACCCTGGAGCCGCCACTGGTAATTCCGATTGTCCATCGGAATGTAACAAAGGTCAAAAGTCTCCCATCCCCCTTGGGAGACTTTCTCCACACATTCCGATGGGCAATACACAAAGACAGCTATCTGGGTAACAGCATGTTCCCTGACAGTAGTTGACTTCTCAGCTTGTCACTCAGAGGGGGGTGGGGGCTGGTGAACACTGTGAAATGTTGACTTTATTTGATCATTTCAGTAAAAACTAACGTTCATATTTCAGAGAGGAAGAGACACTGCGTAAATATGCAAACCTACAGTTAACTTTACTGCTGGAGAAGAGAGATGGGGGGGGGGGGGGGGTCGGGGAGAGCTGTGGCTGATGGGCCATTAGGTGTGTAAACACACAGCTGATCACCTGAGAGCTGCCGTTTCATTCAGGCCCCGGCCACACGAGGACGATAACGGTCGTTTGCGTTACTGTTTAGTGTCATATAGACCGTTGGGCCACACGAGGATGACCGAATATGGCACTAAACGACTACGGTAACGATAACGGGTCCCAAGGTGGATAGAACGGCATACGCAACGCTCTGGGGGGGTCCAACGGCTCCGTGTGTACGCCCAATACGATCATTTTCTGATAATGATGAGGCAATAGCCCCGCCTCTCCCCACCTCTGCTGCTCACCGCCGCGTCAAAGTAAACTGCACACTGAATTCAGATTATTTATCTTTCTCTCGATATGGACATAAACGCGAGTGAAGTCTAATCTGACAGGACGGAGACACGCAGCTCTGCGCACCTGCAGCTCCTCCCGCTGTGATGCAGCGGTGAACCGAGCAAAACACACACTTCAAGTCAGATCATCGCCCTTAGCTATTTTAATTACCTCTCAAACTACCTAAACTAGTTATAAATATGTTTATTTTTACTGTCGGCCGGGTCACTCATTACTGGATCAGCTGCTGCATGAGAGACAGACACTGACGCTGTCCGAAGAGAGGGAGGAAAAAGAGAGGCTCCGTGTATTTTATTATTATATTATATAGAGTCGTTATTCATTTGTTTGAAAGCTCAATAAATAACAAAGAAGACCTTTGACCGGCACTTTTTCTGCAGGTCTCCCTTGAAAAAGAGATCTATGATCTCAATGGGACTTATCTGGATAAATAAAGGTTACAAACAAACAAACTTTTTATAATTTTGTCCGGAAGATTTAAACTTTAATACACGTTGACCTCGGCCCCCACCGCGGAGAATAAACAGAAGGGCAACCATGACAACCATGCGTCTTCACTGCTTTTGTGGAGGAAGTTACAGTGCCACGTACAGGCTCGGCATATGTACTGCAGCTTCTCCAGCGGTTGGAGCTAAACGGAGCTGTCTCGTGTGGACAGAAACTTTCCGGTGTCTATTGCGTGTGGACGGAAGCCTTTTTTGCGTTTGCGATTGCGTTTGCGTATGCGTTTGCGTTTGCGTATGCGTTTTACCGTTATCGTCCTCGTGTGGCCGGGGCCTCAGACTATTTAAAAAAAAAAAACGGTCTGATTTTAACATTGCACAACAATGAACTCAATTTGTGATTGTTATAGCAGTAATATTAAACACTAATAATACAGTAAACTATTAACAATAGTATAATATTATAGCCCGTTTGCCCATGGTGAGATGACGAGGCTTCATTAAAAATAAACCTCTTTTTAGTGAATTACTGAGTTTGGGCAAGTTAATAACGTTTTAATGAAGTTGACTACAGTATATTCATATTTGTCAGTGCTTTCATGTCGATTTGGCGAACATAAACATAAATGATCCTGGTGAAGATGATGATTAAATTAGGATTAAAAATCGGTAGTGAGAGCCGTGCTGCATTTCCTCCCGTCGGATGTGATATAAAAAACAAACCGATTATTTTTGTAGTTGTAAACTGGCGTGGATTAAACCACATTTATCAGTGCTTTCATGTCAATTCGGCGAACATATGATACATTAAATGATTGTGAGGATGGTGATTAGAAATCGTTGGTTTGAGCCGGTCTGCATTTCCTGATGAAAAAACAAACCAATGGTTTTGTGTAGTACGCCAACGAGGATTAAACAACATTATTTTGTTAAATAAAAACATGGTGATGTTTTGTAAATGATTACATGTCTCTTATTTAGCACAGAATATGATCCTATCCGTGACATATGGATCTTAACAAAGGTCCCTCTACAGATCAGATACCTCTACTGTAGATCTATCAGCTGTTTATTTCACATGAGTTCCAGTGTGGCAGCTTTTTAATCACTGCACCCCCTGGTGGATCCATGATCCATTGCAGCTGGTTTCATTATAATTTAATTTATTTATCGAGGGGGCGTATCAAGTCCTGCGGGGGGTTTTCCACCCAGTGCCGATCACAGGCCCACATGGGTAGAGGCGTCCGAAATGAGGTGCTACATCTGTATAGCATAATCTTTCATAGGAGGAGATTGTGGCTATTTCGTCCATCCATTCCTTAAAGGATATATCCCCACTATTTTTCCTATGTCGCAACACTATCCTACATCCAGTAATAAGTGCTTTTCTGCACCATGAGATCTGATGGGCATGCAGACCACTTTCCTTTGGTACCATACCTAGTATGCAAAGCATTGGTCCCTGTGCCAGAGAGGAGGCCATTACTGTATTAATGAAGGTAATAATCTTCGACCATAAGATATCTATCATGGGGCATGAATACAACATGTGCAGTAGAGTGCCACATGTAGTATCACATCTCCAACACAAGTCAGAGCCTCTGAGTCCTAGCCTTGCCATTTTACTTGGAGTCCAATATGTTCTCTTCAGCAGCGTTGTTATTGTTTTAATGCCATTGAACACAACTTTTGATCAGAAAAACAGCAAAGGTAAGACATTTGCCGTTTTGGCTCAGTAAAGCTAGGTTGTGAGTTGTCTGGGTTTGTCTGGGTTCGCCGCCCTGAGTTTTGATCGCACAATGATGATACTTATACCTCTAGTATCTGTGGAATCTCAGCTTTAATCTGATATCAGGGCTAATTCAGAGGCTCGGCGTTAGACTTGTGTTTTGTTTCGGTAAAAACTGTTCATATCATCAGTTAGCTGAGTTTCTTCCCGTTAAGTGGGTATGACACACAGTTTCGTGAAAAGAAAGCCTGCAGCCACCTCCAGGCTTAACAGGTTAAGTTTCTGTGTGTCATAAAATTGGCAGTTGGTAACAAGTCACTAGAATAATTACTAAACGCAATAAGGGCGACACAAGCGCGACTCCTTTAGCTTAGCGTGGTGATGTGCAGCCATGCGACCGAGATATAGTTTGTTTATAGATTCATAATAGCTTTTTGCTTCTGGCGATTACATTTACGCAAATAAATAATAAAGTATGTGGAGATTATCCTGCTGAACATACGGTTTTGAGTATCAAACATTGGTGTTTTACACAGAGCTTAATTTCTGCAATATACCAAAATCTAATAGGGAAATCCCATCGCTTTTAGTTGAGTAAGCCCTTGTGATGCTAACTTCCGGTTCGGCCTACAAACATGTCATCACTGCACCGCTCTATTAAAAAGATACAGTATTTCAGTCTGGCAGTGGTCAATCTACCGACCAACATACAGACGTTGTAATCCCCAGAACCGTGCCAATCAAGAACAAAACACAGAAATGAACTTACAATACGTTTTCTTGCTAGAACTTTCTTTTATATTGAGAACAGAAAGGAGCCAAAATGATTTGTTGAATGTGCCAAAAATGGGGCGAAGCCTGCGAGTTAGTTCAGGTAGTCAACTCGAGCACCAATCATAAATTAACATGTGACGCACCTCGTCCCTCTTACAACCAACCAAACACATTCTCCTAAACATGCCGATCAATTTAAGCTGCCATTTGCTTGCTATTGCTACGTTCATGTTCCTGCTGCTGTGTTTCATGTTGCTGCTGCTCGCCTGCCCCACCACCACCCAGCTTCCACCTGTAGGCTCGGGGGATAGTTATCTAATCATCACTCAATGTTCTATGTACATCTGTGGAGTGATGAGGCCCGAGTCTAGACGCCAAACTCAAACTATATGCTGCTTCTAATAAACATATTAAGAAAGAGTTGTCTGACTGAAACACAATTCCCGACAGCAGAAAGTAAAAAAAGCAGATCACTGGTTTGTGACGCCATTGTCACACAGTTTTCATTTGTCAAATCTTCACATCCAAGCTGCACCACAGGACCCGCTCAGTCAACACATTGGAGCTATCAAGTAAGAGAAAGGAGGCCTTCACTCCCACTGCTTTCTTTCCATTTGTCTTCTCAGCATCTCCTGTTTGCATTCTGTCTGTCATTTACTCTTCACTTCTGCTGTGATTTCCATTCTGTGATCTACAGTTAGGGGAAGACTGTTTGAATAACCAGTGTCCCTGTCGGGGGGGGGGACTCAACCCCCCTCAATGGGGGGGTTGAGTCATACCATCTTTACAAAAGGCACTTTTCTGAGACAAGAATAATGAGACATTTGCAAGAAGACAATGAGACGCTTTTTGCTGCAATACTGTGTTTATGTGAATTTGATAGACGCTATCAAATGTGTCTTTTGTAGCAATTACTTTGACAGTTGGAGCTGCTAAGGACAAAACATGTACTGGAAGGACACACGTACAATGTATATTACAGATAATAATACACTGGGTAAGGACTCCATGTGACAGTGTGAGGAACACATAGGTCAATGTTGTCATTTTCCAGAGAAACAGAACAGGGAAGCACTCATGCAGCTGTTTGGAAGGTTGCTCTACCATTAAGGTCTCTCGAAGAGCAGTTCTGTATTATATACCTCAGTGATTACGCTAAATAACCACCAGGTCGTTAACATTGATATTGGAATGACACCTATTACATCGAGTGGTTGGCGATAGCGGTAATTTATTGTCCGTACTGAACTGTTAATTCATTCATGTAGTTCAGCGGGTTTATCAGTGGTGAGAAATGCAAGGAAAGCTTTTTTATAGCACATTTACATAAGACATCAAAGGCATTAAGAAAAGAAACACAAGAACAAAAAAGGATCAAAAAGTGTTTCATACAGTATAGAAGAGGTGACTGCTAGTCATCCACATTTTTTTTAAATGTACGAGAAAATTTACTGATTATGTCTTTTTATTTAAGAAACTAGAACGGTTAACTTAAATTTGTATTCCTAAATACGTTACATGTATTCCATTTCTAGCCAAGCCTTATGTAATTGTATTAAATGCAGTGGCAAATCAAAAGGTATTAGGCCTTGATTGCAGAGCTTGAACAGAGCTGGAATTTTCTTGAAGTGTGTTCCGGACCTATGATGGCAGAGGTGTGGACTCGAGTCACATGACTTGGACTTGGATTAGTTGCGGTGTTCCACAGGGCTGTGTTATCTTCCCTCTGCTTTTCACCTTTTATACAAATAGTGTGCCTACTGGCCATTTTCCTATTGATTGTTCCTAGTGAAAGCAGGAACTAATGAAAAAGGGGTACTTAAATAACAGAGTTTAACCTAGCTTAGAATAAAGACTGGGGGTAAATGCCACGGGCTAGATCCACATTCTCTTAATATGCCTACCAACACCTACACGTAACAACTTCCAATTAACATCTATGCATTATTATCCATATTATATCTCCTAAAAAAAAATCTGTTTATTTAATTTGTATAACTTTAACCTCTATGTTTGATCCTGTTGTGTATGCTACATATTAAAATGAGCAAAACTACAGCCTAACACAGTTATGTTACCGAACAAGAGGAAAAACCTTTTCTGCAAATACAATTTCTGAATATTGAACACTTTGACTGAACAGTTTGTACTGTGCTTCTTCTAAGGGAGTAGCTGTGGTCTGCTTGAATTTCTGCAAATGTATTTAATTAATTTAAAGAGACACATTCACAGAATCAAACCCTTATTCAGTGTTCAGGGGCTGCCTATGTTGCATTTTTGTCAAAATATGTCATACTAGATGCTATATATTTACTCATATTTTGATGGGATCTATTACGGTTGGCGACCATTATAGCCTACCCAAGACTTGGAGGTGGAGTATGATTGAAGGTGGTGTTACCCTCTACTGCACATTTGATTAACAAAGAGTTTGGACTAATTATTATTGAGCACTAATGCATACACAGAGATACAGACAATTACACACACTTAGAAGATCATAGGGTTTTAATTGTTCTGTGTGAGTGTGTGTTTGTGTTTAGAGAGATATTTGTCCTGCTGCAGGATCCTGATAGCAACACACTTGCACCTGCCACTATGGCTTTATATGCATACACACAGCTTCTCTCATTAGCAATCCAAACACAGATTAAAGCGTAGAGACATGCTGCAAATGCATACGCACACACATAAACATGCACACACCTGCAATGTGTTTCCAAACCCACTGTTGTTTCTCTTAGCTAGTAATGAATAGCGACAGTGATTAACCACCAATTAACCACCAATCAGTTCTGCATCGTCAAACATAGTATGAACGCGATAATCACTATATTTTAATTTGTGTCTTTATTCTTAAAATGGAATAACACATATTATTTTTCTATTTTTGATTGTGTGAAAAATACATTCTGTGATAAGAGGCAATATACAGTAAGACATTGACAGATCTCTTCCTACACATTAATTCACTGACTTGGTGAATATTCATTGTCTTCCTGTACTTTTAGCCATTACATTGGGTTTGCCATGCAACAACCACGTGGATGAACCACTGTTCAAGTGAATATATCAACCTCAAGTCACCCCCCTTATGAAAGTTGTGATATATCACACAGGCTCCGCCCTCTACTGGACTCTATGGGTACTACTGTCTATCATACTGTACGTGCATTCACCTACTGAGTTACGTAAACGTAGCCGGCCAATCGGGGCGAGCCTACCTTAATGTGCACGCAGGCCCACAGTATATAAGGCGGCTACGCCCTCCGACCGTCATCCTTTTTCTCTTCAGCGAGCGAGTAACAATTGAGACGTAAAAACTGAGAAAATTAAATCAAGACGGGAGGGCAGAGGTGGACCTGTTCGCCAATCGGCGCAACAGCACTGGGCCCTGTGGTTCTCCCTGGACCGGTGGGACAATCCGCCCTTGGGGGTGGACGCATTTGCACACGAGCCATGGCCAAGAAAGCATGCTTTATGCCTTTCCACCGCTGCACCTTATCCAATTTAAAAGACATTTTTCAGCAAAACGACGAAGCAAAAATTATGTCTATCATTACGTTACAGATTTGTTGCACTTCTAATTGGTGCTTTGATTAACGACTTCGGCCACATTAAAATGGCTGGTTATCTTAATACAAAATAAACCCTTTTAATGGGTAAGCAGTCACATTGTTATGAACTGACACTTGGTACATTTTGTTTTGGAAGACTGGGAGGAATTTGCTCCTCATTTACCTGGCAGTTTTGATTACAATAAAACGTGAGTGCTCAAACACAAACGCACACACTGTCACCGCTCCACTTCCAAATGCATCAGACCAGGTTTAATTTGACTTAAGAGCCTGAGGGATTCATTTAGAGTCAGGTTATTCAGCACACATCCTCTTTCATGTGCTCAAAAATAATGAAGCTGATAATCTAAAACAAAATTCACCCTTTGCCCGGTGGCTATGGAAGGTTATGTGTGTATGAGTACATATATGGGATAGGGGTTGAGACAGGAGGGAAGATAGCATGTATTTCCCCAGATGCTCATTTATATACAGCATAGCAGTGCCAAACGTGTTTAGAAACAGGTATTTAGGTACACCTTGCATCTGTGGAATCTTGTAAACATCTTACCACGTCCTAAGGGCAAAACAAGCTCAGCAGCATACCTGACGAAAATGTCAAAACACCGTACCAATATGAATTGCATTACAATTGAGCGTATCCATTACTGAATAGTGCTGTAAAAAACATGTTATAAAAGCTGCTCTACAATGATCCAATACTCTCACACAGATGTTGTAGACACACATAGAGGACAGCTGAAGGATTTAGGAAGATCTATTGGCAGGATTGAACAATTATGTTTTTTTCTTGGATGTACAAACTAAGAATGTTGTTTTCCTTAGATTAGGATGAGCCCTTCATATTTACATAGGGAACTGCTTCTCCTAAATCAATCAATCAATCAATCAATCAATGAAAATACTTTATTAATCCCCGGGGGGATATTACGTTTTGTAACAGTTGCACCATATTAGAATAACATATTTAAATAAACATAAATTGAGGTGGCTAGCATAGCTGTAGATTCAAACTCTTGCTTCCTAATGATTAAATGCAACACTTCCTGCATGCCATGAAGAGTTTCCTAAGGAATACCTTAGGAACAGTCACCAGGAGTTGACATAAGAATTAACCAATTATCTTAACGTGACAAGGCTTTTACTTCTTGTCCAATGCTTCTCTTTTTTTGTTTCTCCTCTTTGAATGTTGCGCCCTACTCTTCCCCTTTTTCTCTCACCTCGATTTTTTTCCCCTCTGCCTTGACTTGAAGACAAATTAGAAGCCTGGAGAGTTATGCAAGTGTGAATAATGTAACTCAGCAGTGTATTTGTTCTATGTGCAAACACCTGCAGCTGCTAATCTGCACACAAACATCCACATGCGCCAAAATGCACCCTGGAGCTAACGCACACAATTATCCAGAGACAATGGAAACAAAGTCCTGAGCAGATTTATAAGCAGCTTTACTTGACAGTGGCACATCCTTCCCTATACGTCCCTCATCCCCTCCCTCCTGCCCCGGATCTTCCTCCAGAGACAGACCGTTGGCATTGGGTTGAAGCGAGACAAAAAGAGATAGGAGACAGAGGAGAGGAAGGAGAGGTAGGGAGGGAGACCTGAGAGGGAGATAAGCAGAGAGCCACCAAAATCAAGGGAGAAAAGGGTTGGGATTAAAAAGTGAAGCTGGCTCACCGTGTGGCTTTCTCTCCATGCAGTCTGTTGCAACATCTTGCAGCCGAGTCTATTACGATTCATTAACTTGGCACACCGATGCTAATTGCAGCTCTGAATTCATTTACTTTTAGTTGGCACATTTTTCTGCCTCTGCTTTGCCTCATCAAATCATATCACATTGCAATGCTAAATTAGGCCAATAAGGATTCCACAATTTCTAAATTAAGCGTGCATTCATTCGTTTTCCTTTACCAGCTACTCAGTGTCACATAAGCTTACTAAAGGTTGCCCGTGCAGTTTTTTAATCAAAAGGGGATATTGAATGATATTCAGAGGCATAATTAGCTACTATTTTCCAAAACGTTGTGTTTCAGGCAAACATTTTCCTTATTATGCTCATTTTCACATTGTCACATTTGTATTTTATGTCTTGTGCCTTTACTGGGACATGTCTCCATGCTTTAATGTTCAAAAAGCTCTTTATTCTTCTCATACTGCCTGTGCTTTTGTTTCTCTGTCTGAAACCAGATCCCAGTCTGCTCTGGTTGGTTAGCTGGTCGGCTCTGTTTTGATTGTTCATTTGCTTAAAGATGACCCGCCCCTTAGCCTATCACGTACAATGTGTTGGAGAGCTAGCCAATAGAAGGGTGAATGTTAAATAGTGATGTTATTATGTTACAGAAATGATATACAGTTCCATGGTCATTTTAACTATTTTTCACACTTCAGATTTTCTTCTCTGTAACATTCCCAGAATTGTTTCTAAGACACAAGATAATAATGTGATACATCCAGCCCAACCACCATCCTTCTGTGCTCTGAACTTTTGAACTTTAAGTGCAAATGCAACATCAAAAACTTTCCCTATGGGTCTTTTTTTTTGCTTTACATTCTCAAATGAGCTGCACAACTTGCAGTGAAAATAATAACCAATTAAGAGCTTTCTATTTCTTTTTGATGTATTCCAAGAGTTTTTCACAAATCATAGAATCTGTCTTTCTTTGGAGAATTATTCATGTGGTTCTTGGCTTCAAAATTAGACATTAACAGTGTGAGACAGATAAGTACAAATAAGTGACTGACAACCCAGAATAAAAATTATTCAAAGAGGGCAAAAAAACATCTATTACATCAACGTAGAATGGATAATATCGATTTTAAAAGCAACCATACTGAGTGAAGAAAGGAAATGTGCCAGTAAAGGCCATTCATTCATTTAGATGGGATTTCTCTCTGTTCTCATTTGATGGTAAATGCAACTCCTACAGAAAGGAAGTAGTGCAAAATAATAGAAAGGATCCATGAGGGTCACCAGCGAACACTTATTACTAATGTAGGCAATTCATTCAAAGATAAATAAGTAGCTAGATTTAGAATGTTTTAAAGAAGAGTATGGAAAGGCTTTGAAATAGTCCTTGTGTCGGACTCGCAGACATCAGTTCTCATTAATTTGACTGAAGTTTATTTCAGCAGCGGTCATTATGTATTACCAAAGTAGGACAGTCATTCACAGAGACGGGACTGCTATATTTGAAGCAGTTTCTAGTAAAACTCTGCCTCCCAAGAAAAAAGTGTCAAAAAGAATAACATATGGCATATTGAGACGTATTTATGGTTCTTTTCCAGATATTCAACACTTGATATCGATGAGAAACATCATAAAGAGCGACATATATTGTCTTTTAAGACGTAAATATGATAAAATAAGTTGATTTCAATCTCAGTTGCAGTAATCCGACACTTGATATTGACAAGAAATGTGAAAAATAATGACATATATGGTAATATAAGGCGTGTTTGTGGTTCTGAAAGTAGGACAATCAATCACTGACTCCTATTTTTAAAGCAATTTCTACAAAAACTCTGGCACCCAATTTAATAAGGACAGGAAATGTGATTAATTGGATATGGGGTGGTGCAGTGGGCTGTGCGTTTGATCATCAGATCAAGGGGGTGTTGGGGAACTCCAGTTCGAAACCCGCCACTGCGTCAGGCCGTTGTGTCCTTGGGCAAGACACTTCACCCGAATTTGCTCCTGTGGGTATTGTCCACAGTATACGTGTGATATCAATGTGTACTTCCAAAGCGCCTTGATGACTTTGAGGTGTGATGATGGGCGGTGTGGCGCAGTGCGCTGTGCATTGATTATCAGATCAAGGGGGCGAAACCCGTCGCCGCTGCGTCTGGAAAGCCGTTGTGCAAGACACTTCACCTGAATTTGCTCCTGTGGGTATTGTCCACAGTACATGACCATTACATGTATGTATGTGTAAGGAGCGCTTTGAGAGTCATTGAAAAAGCGCTATAATAAATATAAGGATTATTATTATACATGATATCGACATACAAGACTTATTTATGGTTCCGCCCCATAAATTGTGATGCTCTATTTTGCAAAGAAACATCAATAAGAACAACATATGTTTATTGTAGTATAAGACACAGTTCTGACAACATATACGGTAATGTATTTTTAGTTTGACCCCCCAAAAATGTGATATTTGATTTCGAGAAGAAAAGTTAAAAGAACAATGTGATTGTAAATATAAGACAAATTTATTGTTCTGAAAGTAGGATTCTGCAATTGTTGAAGCACTTCAAAAAACTCTTCCTCCCTAGAAATTGGACAACTTAATAACGCCAAGAAAAGTAAAAATGAACAATAAATATGGTAATGTTAGTCATATTTATGGTTCCTCTTCAGAAATGTAACACTTTATATCGACAGAAAAGGTAAAGAAAGAACAACAAATAGGGTTATATAAGACTTATTTATGGTTTTTACATCACTATTTTGTTATGTGACCCCTGCACAATGAGCTACAAATGTTGTATCAATCAGGTTTAAGTTAGAGAAAGACAATACAGCATATGTGACCTGCTCCATCGAAATCAGTCGCATTGACCCGAAGACACATTTTGAGTTGTACACAGTTGGAAAGAGGAGATTCCTAGCTTTCTAATGATATCAGGATTGTTGTTGTTCTCCAAATATTAAGCAAAATATGTCACATTATATAATGACTGTCACCGAGTCATCATTTTGAGAAAAAGGCCTTCAAAGTTTCCTCTTCTCTGGAATCCATCGATCTGATTGATTATTAGCGGAGCAAATGATCAAAATAGTATGGAGGAAACATATTTTGATTTGGATTACTGGTCTGGGGGAAGCTCGCGAGTGTGTGTTCGTATATGTGTGTGTGTGTGTGTGGTTGTGTATTTTTGAGTTTGTGTGTATTGTGTTTGTTTCCCGGGGAAAACACTCACGAGAAACACCGGCTCTTGTTATGCCTGCTGTTAAGTTACTCCGTTCTCCGCTTGTAATTATGCCGTTACAAGCTTCAAAGTTGTATTTATCATCTGAATTTGCCGAAACAAGTTTAATATTCTGAAAGCCAAGACTTTGTTTAATTGAAATCAGATGAAAACAAACTGTCACGGACCCTGCCGTGTTATCTATGATTACTATAAGCCTTACATTCATAATTTCAGCGGAGGGAGGGGAAGCAGCACTGCAGAACAGCAGTGGCGAGTGAGAGCTGTCATCTTCCCTTTACAAGCTCCACAAATGTATTTATCGTGTGATTTTGGAAATAAAAGTGTAATATTCTGAAAGCCAAGACTTTGTTTATTTAAAATAAAACAAAACACCCGAACCCCAAAAAACTATTTTTGTACGCAAATCCACGTTTATTTTGAAATGAGCCATTGCGACTTCCGACTGATTTCGACAGAGCGGGTCACATATATACATTTTATGGAAAAAAAGTTGCTCATGAAAAGCCATCCTAAGGTATGATTGAAATTGCATGCATTCATTATCCGATCTGATTTTAGAACCAGTTCCCCATCACTGCCTTATGCCTTCAGTGCTGAAGAAGGTGAAGCTGTATGTCAGCCTAATCGCCCTCGGTTTGCAGGGATGGCTCAAATGCCAAGTCCTACGAGTAGGGAGCAATATTGCAGGCTAATAAAGTGATGGCTGCATGAACCAGCCCGAGCCATCTGCTCATAGCTCGGAGCCTGAGAGAGTGATGCTGCTGAATGAGGATTGGTCCTTGGAGATTCTGAGATGAGCCACGGTGTGCCTGCATCCTCCATCACTACATGGCAACAAAGGCTGCGCGAGGACAAAGTTCTCCATTCAGCTAATCCTTCAACCCCAACTAAAGAGAGTTTTCACTTTCTACCTTAGCTATCTCTTCTTGTCATGTTGTCAGGTTTCTTATCACCAGGAAAAACTTCAGGTGAACCAACAAAGAGAAGAGAGTATTCAATCATGTATCAAGTATCCATTACACTATATAATCCAGGGGGCGGTATTTCGCGAGTGGAGGATTGGACGAGGACGGTGTGTCGGCGTCGTTCGACAGCAGTGCGGTATGCTAATGGTAACACACACCAAACATGCTAAATCATATCAGAAGGCATCACCCAGATTTGCCAATCACCGGAGCCTGGTAAAAGACAGCAGCAGTTCAACAGCTTATCCCCGCTGTTTTTAAGAAGCCAATAGACATGAAAGCCGAGAGACCAAAATAAATAACGGAAGCTTTTGGCATAATATTTTTCAATGGCTATGCTGCACCCTTATGCAATAGTAGAGGACCCCGGCTTTTATTGATTGTGATTGAAAGTGATTGAAACACTTTCTTATTATTTATTTTGTAATATTTTCAAGACATTCTTTTTAGTTTTACAGCTTATTGAACCTTTTAGTTTGACATCAGCCATTATAGATAATACGGCCATCTGAGTGTGTGTGGTACTGTTTGTGGTTTGTTTTTAACTGTGTAATACAGTTAATTATTCAAAATATTAAAGTTCCTTATTTTTAAACTGAAACTTGCACTACTGTTCAAAATAAATAACAAACCTGGAATTATACATTTGGGACTTTTTTTTGCCTTTTCTTCTTGTACCGAACCCGTACCGAACCGTGACCCCCAAACCGAGGTACATACCGAACCGTGAATTCTGTGAACCGTTACACCCCTACTACCAAAGCAACATCCATGTCAATGTCCAGTTATGCAGTGCAAAGCCCGGTTAGAGTTCAATAGAACATCCAACGTACGACAGCCGATAAATGAACCGGTAGGGGGGAAAAGAGGAAGATAGGACAGTGCAAAGCCGATGAAAAGAGGAGCAGAAAGAGGGAACAGAAGGCGAAACAGAAAATCTGAAACATGGAGGATAAGCAAAGAGACGGAGCGGGTGCTTTGCCCCATGCAGAGTTTGTGATGGGCTATTACTGCATGGAGCCAGGCTGATGCTGCAGTCAGACTCTGGATCGGATCCGAGAACTAATGCTAGGGCTTCTACAAAGCTGATTCTGCATTGAGATACACATTGAGATTTTGGAGAAAGTTACACACAGCAATAGACAGGACAATCATTATTATATGTGATGTTTAAATTCCTGAAATGCCCAAATGACCCTTCAGATTCATAGAGACTAACCAAGGTCTCATGTTGCTTCTTATTGAAATAAAAACCCATTATGAACACCAGAACAACCGGAGTGCAATGAACCTTGATCCACTTTGTATTTTTTAGTATTCTCAAGTGTTTCAGTTATTAAGTTCCCACTTAGACATTGTACATTTATTCAGCTGACTAACCTGTGCTTTCAAAAGTAAGGTGAGGGTGATAAGTCCTGTTATCATTTCGATTATTACATGGACACATCGTGCCTGCTGTCTGAGGGTTGAAAAAATGCAACAATAACAATTCATGCAGGTTGCGGAAACAGATTCATCAAATTAATATAAAATAATTTCTTAATATATTTCTTTATAATAATTTGAATATCCTCTGATGGCATTAAAGGAAGCAATGACACAGCAGTGTGAATTAAAAATAGTAAAAGAGCAGGACGGCAAACCAAAACAATGAGCTGAAAGACACCAAACAAGTTAAATGTAATCCTAACCCTAACCAATTTGGAGACCATTTTCTATGGGTTTGTCATTATGAATAAACTCTGTAAAATTACACCATGACATTTTATCTATTGTTTAATTGTAGTAGTTATAGTACACTCGGATGCTTGGCCTAGAGGTATGTTCCAAATCTAAAATATCAAAAGAAATAATGAATGAAATTGTCTCAAAACCAGGCTTCGGCATTAACAGATTAGATGCAATGGGATAACGTTATAAAAAAGAGGTAACTGTATTCACCTACAGTAATATAAAAAAGATGTAATCAGTCACTGTTAAATAAAAAAATGTGGGATTACTAGCAGGATTACAATGTTACTAAAAACTGAAAAGAGCATACTGTTTGTTGTAAAGGAGTAGATTCTCTTCTCTGTAAACTGTACTGTTCTATAGGCTAATATATAATCTATACGCCTACTGCCTGAATCTGCTTCATGGTTTTCTTCTTGTCTAAGGTTACATTGTTCTATTGTCTTATGATAAGAATCAGAGAGACTACAAAATCATGTTGAATAAAGTATCTAAGCCGGTGTTTTACTCTCAAATGTATCACCAACAGACAAAGAAGGGACTACAAGAAGCAAACAATTGGACACATATTGAGAAGGAACATCAAGAGCGAGCAAAAGATCACTTTTTAACGTGCATATTTATTTATTTGATGTGAAATATGAGCCACTACAAAGACTAAGCTTAACCAATAACTTGGATGTCTTACTGTACTCCCTGCTGTGTTGGACTGCTCGGATCAGTAAGCTGCTTTAATAACCTTGGTAGTAAAGCTAAGAGGCCTTGCAGCAAAGTCACATTGTACTGATGTACTGGTCTTTGAAGCAGCTGTGTGTATCTGTGGCTTTTTGACCTGGGTTTTGAAGGTTACTAAAGTAACCTGTAAAAAAAACACACGCTCTGCAGCTTTAGAAATGATGCAAAAAAAAACATTCCGCAACTTGATGAAACATGCGCAGTGTTTACTGAAAGCGCTGCATAAACTCAACGCTGCAAATACAAAATGCTGCAAGAAGATCAGAATGCAACGGGAAACGAGGACACAGAAAAGTGATGCACACTGCTGGGACCGGAGCGCTTGTGGATGTTTAGGGATTATACAGTTGGCCAACTGTCAGTATTGGCAACCCAGTCTCACTGCATTTCGTGTTATAGTCACAAAATTAATTTAATCTATTGATTCGTGTTCACCAACACGATTTTAGCATGTTTTTCGTGTCACACAGAACGATTTTTTTTTAAAAGCAATGTATTTCTATTGGTAGTGTGTTTCGTGCCTGCACCACGTCTTTTTGTCTTTTTTGGTCTTGGAAGACCAGAAGCTGTGTGGTTCATAAAAACATGTTCTTACTCAATATCTTACCCTAAGCCTAACCCTTTTATTTTAAATTGTATAATGTCGGAGTTTTTTTGCCGTCCGCGAGGAAAATAAATGTGGCTCAGAGCCTCAGAATACTGAAATCTATATATATATATACATATATATATATTCCCTTCTAATTTGTTATTATTTGGTGCAGGCACGAAACATACTACCAATAGAAATACATTGCTTCTAAAATAGTTCTGTGTCAGAATACTGAAATCTGTGTTTTTTCAATCTCTTTTTCCTTCAAATTTGTTATTATTTACATTGCTTTTAAAATCGTTCTGTGACACGAAAAAAAAGCGAAAAATCGTCGAATCAATAGATTAATTTTGTGACAATAACACAAAATGCCGTGAGACTGTGTTGGTATTGGCGGAGTTAGTCTGTTTCATATCTGTAAGTGTTTGGTCAGTATATTTGAAATGATTAGGGTAGCTGGCTAGTTTACAGCCGATCTACAATGGCCCGTCCACACGGCGGCGTGCGTTGAAGCTTCAACGCTTCTGCCCATTCACTTTGAATGGGGTGACGTCACGCTTTGCCGAACTGCATTGTGGGAGCGTTGCTTTGCGTTGCTTCGCTTTGCTTCGCATTGCTCGCTTCAAAAGCTGAGCAATGTTCAACTTTTGAAGCTTCGGCGGAAGCGTCAGCCAATCAAATCATATGCCAGTACAAGCTCAAGCCAATCAAAATGCGTGCTTGTGTGTCCGGGGCGGGAGATTCATGTGATTGGTTGTTGGTCGAGTTTCAGACAAGCTCACCGGCAAGCTTCAACGCACGCCGCCGTGTGGACGCTGCCCAATAGTATCGGAAGAAATCGTGCGATCACATTGTTAAAAGTAAAACCAATAAAACTTTCATTTTAGGATAGGTTTACAGTGACAGTTGCCAACGTTATGATTCCCAAACATCAACAAGCGCTCCGGTCCCAGCTGTGCGCATCACTGTTTAGTGTCACCATTTCCGTTGAGTTTTGAGCTTCTTGCAGTGTTTCGTTTATGAAGCGCTTTTTGTAAATGCTGCGCATGTGTCGGAGAAGATGTTTTTTTTCATTTGCATGTGTTTTGGCACATTTGTGTTTTTCGATTTGTCATCGTTTTTGATACTTCAGGGGATTTCTCCTTTTGGAAATGTTTTGGGCCGTTGTAACGGGTTTACACCTGTCTGCCACCGTATAATACAACTAAGAACACAATACCTTTACAGCAGCAGTTTTCAGCATTGGGTAAATGAGGCTCAAACTGCATACTCACACACAGTATCATTTGTATTGCTTTTCAAGTGAAGGATGAATCAGTTTACAACAAGCCTCTTTACATCCTCAAGACAAGGATTCATTTGAACAACTCTTGTAGATGATACTTTTTAATGATACAGTCTTTTTTCACTTACTCTGTCCTATTTTAAATTCCAACATGATGCAATGGAATCCTTTTCTGCAAAGCATGCGATGCCCAATGTCAGAGCTCCAATATCGACCCATTGAAAAATGTTAGTGTCAAATCATGTTCCCGCATATTGGATTTTTTGGATTTAGTGCATCATTATACACTGATTAATACACTAACTGTCGGGATTATGAAACATCAATACATTGATATTTTGTGAAGTGACATCACTAGGAAGCTGAAATGTGATGAGCGCAGCTGAGGAATCAATACGCAGGAAGCCGATTGAGTGAGAGGCGACCTTTACTGAGAAGGGAGAAGGGAGGACACATGAGGAATAGAAGGGGAAGGGGAAAACATGTATTAAAACATTGTTTTCTATAATTGATTTTAATATAAATGTATAATGTTGCATTTAATTAGCGATAACCATGACACTTTTGAAAAGTTGATGAATATGTTAGTTATTTATGCAGTGTTAAGATTTTTTATTTATATATCTGTTGGTGTTAAGTTTACTGTTGGCTTTCTTCAAGAAAAACAATATTGTTTATTACAACTTTGATTATACTTTCTCAATGTGATTTATTACACAATATTAGTATATTTTTGGATGTTTTTGACTACTTGTGCTTTAGAAGTCGACCCATTCCTGAGCAAGATCCTGGAAAGAGTAGTTGCCGCTCAACTGCAACACCACATGACATTACATGAGCTCTACGAGCCCCTCCAGTCTGGCTTCAGACCCCATCACAGTACTGAGACTGCCCTCATTAAAATCACTAACGACCTCCTCATCGCATCTGACTCTGGCCTCATCAGTATTCTCATCCTCCTGGACCTCTCCGCTGCCTTTGACACAATATCCCATACCATCCTCCTCAGCCGCCTGTCAGCCTACCTTGGCCTCAGTCACACAGCTCTTGCCTGGTTTGAATCCTACCTCTCCAACAAGACTCAGTTTGTTAACATCAGTGACTGCAGCTCCCCTCCGACCCCAGTTAACCAAGGTGTACCTCAAGGCTCTGTGCTTGGACCCCTCCTATTCACCATCTACATGCTCCCACTTGGTCAAATCATCCGCCAACACGGCCTCAGCTTTCACTCATATGCTGATGACACACAGCTCTATTTCTGCACCAAACCGTCCACACAGCTCCCACCACTTCCCATTGTCAACTGCCTCCAGGACATCAAAAACTGGATGTCATCAAACCTGCTAAAAATTAACAGCAACAAAACTGAGCTCATCATTGTGGCTCCCAAGGCGCAGCTCCAGAAGGTTGGTGACCTGCTTCTCACCATTGACGGCTGCTCCATCTCCCCGTCCACTGAAGTCCGCAACCTGGGAGTCATCCTGGACTCCACCCTCTCTTTACAGGCTCATATCAAATCCATCACCAAATCCGCCTTCTACCATCTCAAAAACATTGCCAGACTCCGCCCCTCACTCTCCGACTGTGGCAGAAACACTCATTCACGCCTTCATCTCATCCCGTCTGGACTATTGCAATGGAGTCCTGTCCGGGGTTCCCAGCAAATCCCTGGCCAGGCTCCAATATGTCCAGAACTCTTCCGCCAGGCTTCTCACCCGCACTAAGCCATGGCAACATATCACCCCCACCCTCATCCACCTCCACTGGCTGCCGGTCAAGTCCCGGATTCACTACAAAACACTCCTCCTCACGTATAAGTCCCTCCATACCCTCGCCCCCCAGTACTTAACAGACCTCCTACATCCTTACACCCCCTCTCGGAGTCTGCGGTCCTCAGACACGGGCCTGCTCTCCATCCCCCGCTCTCGCCTTCGTACTGTGGGTGACAGGGCGTTCAGTGTTGCGGCCCCCACCCTCTGGAATGCACCTCCTCCTGAGATCCGGAACGCTGCCTCACTGGACATCTTCAAATCTTCACTAAAAACCCAACTGTTCTCCATGGCCTTCGGACCCTAGTCCTTTCCTGGTCCCCTGGCTTCCTTTATTTTATTTTATTTGTTTTATTTTATTTGTTTTCTTGTTTGTTCGCTCCTCACTGTCTGTTTTGTCCTGTCTGTCCACCATGTACAGCGACCTTGGGTCCCTTGAAAGGCGCTTTATAAATTCCATTTATTATTATTATTATTATTATTATTATTATTAATAATGAGCTTATATTATGTTATGACCTATGACTCGTGTGACCAGGTATCCCACTTTGCGAGGGACTGCATAGCATTTTATAACGTCCCGCAAATTGAGCCAAATGTCTTGGGGGCTTGCCAACCTGTCACATTCTTGTTGCCTACATTACGCCCTACTGGCCAAATAAGATACCCGGATGCACTTTTTGGCGGAATATGATGGAAACTATAACGAAGAAAAGGAATCGCACCTACACAAAAAACGTATTGGAAAGTATGTACTCATGGTTGAGGTCAGTGGAGTAGATTCCCAGAGATTTTTTTTTTTTTTTTCAAATGCTGATGGAGGTGAATATGATTTGAGGCGACACACTAAATGCAAAACTTTATTTACATGCCAATAGTTTCAATGGAAATCGTTTTTTTGGGGGGGAAATATGGAGATTTAATTGAAGTCTTAAGTACCTTTCAGCATCGTGGTAACACTGTCACCTATAACCTTAACCCTAGACACCTCAACAAACAATAAAGTAAAGACTCATGGCAAGCTGGATGGACTGTAATAGCTTGCCATGAGTCTTTACTTTATTGTTTGTTGAGGTGTCTAGGGTTAAGGTTATAGGTGACCATGTTACCACGATGCTGAAAGGTACTTAAGACTTTAAGCGTCTTTGTGTTTTGAAAAGTGCTATATAAATAAAATGCATTATTATTATTATTATTATCTAGTATCATTGGTGATCATTGTTAATTATAGCTGTGAAAGCAAGAGTGACAAAAGGGTTAAATCCTGTTTCTTGGCCTTGAACTGTTTTCTAGTTGATATCATTGTTTTTCCTGTCCTTAGCCTTTGTTTCTTTTCTCTATTCATTTCAGTTTGACTATAATGAGGCTGGGTTTATATTTTGTTGTGTTACATGTGGTGGTTGTTAGGTAAGAAGACGCCATCCAAATGCAGTTTGGATGAAAGATAATATAAATCTTGAGGAGTACATGATGTGTGAGGGGGTTGCTGGCTCTCTCCGTGTCTCTCATTGTGCAGTCTATTGCAGCATATTGCAAGTGGAGTTTATTAAGAGTCATTTAATTGAGCTGTATAGCAGATTGATGCTAATTGTAGCTCTGAATCCATTTACTGTCAGAGGGGAAGACAGACAGGGAGAAAGAGGGGGGGGGGGGGGGGGGTTTAGAGAGGCTGTAGTTCCGAGGCAGAGCAAACTCTTTTCTGTAGTGTCCATCACACATTTCAAATATTATTTACATCATGTTTTTGAACTAAATTAAAGTTGCTAGAACATACCGTTAACCCGCATTGGAACACGACCTGAGAGAAATAGTAACGATTGATGAAGTTGCCAGTGTGAGTACAAGGTATGCCCTTGAAAAACTTTTCATTTTTTACCTTTAACAACCGTATAACAGAGACAATTGGGAAATGGACGATGTGAGTCTCCGAGCAGAACAGCTCCTAGAACATCTCAGAAAAAGAGAAAGAAACCAACAGAAGTGTGTATGGTTTAAAAAACTGAAAAATAATTAATTTGAAAGCATATTTGCCTTTGAGAGAAAATGGCAGACAGAAAGTAAAATAAGCAAAATGGACAGAGATACCATCCTGTCTATGAAATTAAATTTGAAAGAACAATAATTTCATTACTAGATGTCCGTAGATCACAACTGATCAAGATGGCCACAAGATTCTCTGCTCAGAGGGCCTTGCAAATTATTTTTGGAAGAGAGAGAACCATTTGATGATGATGTAGAGGTAGAGGAAGAGGTTTCAGAATGTAAGGATCACATTTCTGAGAATTCTGAGTCTGACAGTGACTTTGAAGAAGAGGATGAGATTGAGCATCAGCTAGTTACAAAACTAGAAAATACGAGCCCCAGGACCAGCCGGTCAGCGGGCAAAAAAACGAGTACCACTCCATTAATGTGATCTAACAAATGTAAAAGGGCAAGTATTAACCATATGCTGTTTATATTGCTTGTAATTGGGATGAAGTATTTTTAACATAAAATAGTTTGATTGTGTTGAATTGAAACCCAAAAAGGCAGCGGGTCCACCAGACCCACAAACACTGGCTGAGTAACAAAAATATGAACACCACACAAGGGTTAATGTAACTATTTCAAAAACCGATGTTTTTCATGTGCCCCATGTCACAGAGCCCCCTCACAGAACATTCCATTTCCACATAGCTGTGTGGGTTTGTCTGCAGCGGTCAAGGACAGAATGAGACAGACAAACAACAAGCAGTCGGTGCTTCACATTTTAAAAAGAAAGCACCTAGGGTGAATAGGAATATATTCTTTTGAGGAATCTATATGGGCAGCTCTACAACAATGTCAACACTCAAAGAACATGGGATATTTCCTGCTGGAAATTACATTTGTTGTCATATACAAACATGTTACCGGTATTATCTATTCAGAAGATCATAAATGCCATGATCAATTGCATAAACAAATATTTAATCTGGTTGCTTTTTTGATGACCTCGTCAAGTATGTACTAGGTTTTATTTGTTTCTTTAATTGTGCAAAAAGAAAGAAAACCTCACGACTGAAATAACACAGAGTGTACATTTCGGGGTATTTTTGGACTAAAAGAGAGCCTAATTAGCACTTACTGTAAGTGTTATCAGTTGTTACTTTCCTTGTTCTCTGTCGGCTTCATGATTCAGCTGTTTTTCTGTAGAATGTTAAATAATAATACACCCTCTGAAAGATACAAATAGCCGTGGACTACTTTCTATTTAGGCACTGCACGATTTTGAAAAGAAAACTGGTATTGTAATATTTATTTCAGCTATTTAAATTGCAATTAGAAAATACAGGTTTTGTTGGCTAAATAAAAAAAATAAAATTCGAAATATTTAACAGATTTTTAGACTAGTCATGTTTAAAAAAAGGCAAAACCTAAAGATTAAGCTACAATGAACTGATCTCATCTGCCTGATGTGATGTAGGCCTACTTATATGATCCTAACTAAATATGTATAAAGTCTAATGGTTGAAAATAAAAATATATACATACACTTATGGACAGGAACTAGTTCAAAATGTACTTCAAGGGGCCCTATCCTGTTTTTTGTAGTGTGGTATATAGGTTTTGTGTACTAATGCTCCAACACATTGTACGTGATATGGGCGGGACAATTCAGACACCCCCCTCGCAGACAATACAAATATAAAACCAGAAGAAAGAGCATATTTAAATTTAAAGTGCAACTGAAATGATGATGTTTAAGGGAAAAATATATTACCTGACAGCATTGGACTAGTTCAAGGTTCTTTATTTGTCATACGAACATAGCTTAGTAGCATGGAGTAGTTATGTCAATAAGAATCTTAGGTCACAGGCTTCTCCAACAGTGCAACACAATAATACAGAAAAACAGAAAAATATAGTGCAAGTAAATATTAAAAAGTAAATACAAAAATAAACTATATATTAGATAAATAGATAAATAATTACTAAGTAGCAGATGAATGTTATGGATGTTGTTTCAACAATTGAGGTGTTTAACCTGTTTAGCACTGAGCCTGTTTTTCAGGTCTCAGGCTGGAAAATGACATTTGCAGAACAAATGACCATAACTACACTTCTAAAAGGGTTATAATCTGTTTTCTCAAAGTAATGATAAACCTGTGAGTTGGATGTAGAAAAGTCAGAATCAATATAGATGTTTTTTATTTTAAAGAAAATTCAGGTTGAACATGTGTAAATGTTTTTTACTTATAGTGAAAACTACCCTTGGATGATGGTAAGGTAGACTAAAAGCTTTAGGAATCCAAAGTACAACATATAATAAGTACCCTGTATCAAGATTGATGCAAAACAAGTAACATTTGACCTTCTTAGAGAGGTTTAGCAAAAAAAACTCCACCTCTGGGGTGATTTGGGTGGAAATTAGCGTTTTTACCGTTTCTCTGGCACCCATTGGTCGATTTTGGTGATTGACATCTCTTTCTGACCGTTAGAGCCAATAGAATCGAAGGGGAGTTTTCACATAGACACCAACGTTAACTAAAAAAGGTGGGGGCTTTGCGCATGTCGTTTTGCATGAGAGTGAAGCCATCTCTCGCTCTGACATCTGGAAACGGAAAAGCAGGTTTATTGCTTATGGATTATCAGAAATCATTTCAAAGGGACACAGACACATTGGATTAACCTATGGATTAACTTCAGCAGCGTTTCTATCATTTTAATGCCATTGAAGACCACTTTTGACCAGACTACGACCAAGGTAGGCCATGTTGCCGGTTTTAGCTACATAGCGCCACATGTTTTGATGTCTATTCTTGTTATTATCTCCGCGAGTGATGATGTATGTACCCATCGATTCTGTGTCTTCTCACGATGCCAGTCGATATGTTGGATGTGCAGAAAAGATAAATAATAAGGGTTTTATGAGTGAGTTTCTGTGCACTAATCTGTTAGCATTTTTCGCTCGTTGCTAATTCAGAGGCTCAGCGTTCCAAAAAAATGGATATAAAACATTCATAGTTTATTAAATATTAAGATGCCCTCAGACACTGTTTCCTCAGATGACACGTTTTTCCCCCCGGTATCGGGGGGTGGTGCTTAAGAGTTTAACAGTCTCATTGCCTGTGGGATGAAACTGTCTCTGAATCTGGTGGGTTTTGTCTGGATGCTGCGGTAACGCCTGCCAGACGGCAGCAGACAGAACAGTTTGTGGCTGGGGTGGTGGGGGTCTTTTATAATCCGGAGGGATTTCTTCCTGAGCCGCTGGGAGTAAAGGTCCTCCATGGATGGCAGCTCCGTCCTGGTGATGTTCTGTGCAGTTTTCACCACCGCTCAGTTTCCTGTCCTGTCCCACCCATCCAGGTGTATGGGCACCTTTCTCTCCTTCTCACCGTGGCGCTGCGCTCTCCCCTTTGAGGACGAGCCTGAGGCAGCATGCGGCTGAGCTGCGACTTCTCCTCATCCAGGCGTTTAAAGCGCTGCGTGACTGAAGAAATCAATCCAAAGAGCCCTTCCGCAGACACGGGGGCTCCCAGGAGATCATCACGGGCCTTCTTGGAGAGAGCCGTGAGTCACAGCCAGACGTGGCGTGATCCCACTGGGGCCATTTGTGAACCCAGCCGGAATATTTTATCAAAATGCTCCAGCGTCTCCCTGTCACGAGGCAGCGGGGGCAGAGGCTTCTTATTTTCCGCCCATCCTGCTGCCTGTGGGAGTTGATGTGACGCCAGGCTCTCATCGAGGTGGAGGCAGGCCGGGATACGCCGGGATACGCCGGGATGCGCCGGGATACGCCGGTATACGCCGGGATACGCCGGTATACGCCGGGATACGCCGTCTCTGTGCGGCTCTGTGAGAATCCCCACCATTCCTGCCACCGGAGCTTTTCGTTTTCAGTGACTGTTGCCACGACGCCTCCACACACTGCCAGATATCTGGCAACAGGGGCGAAACAAAAGCTGGCTGTGCCGGGCGGACCGGACCGTAAAACGTAGCGGCCTCTCCTGAAGTGATCCCACCGTGCTGGCGTCTGAGCCATGGAAGTGCACGACAGGCAGTGCAGGACGGTGATGGGTCCACGCCGTCTTCGGTGTGATCCGATCCCAGGCACTCAAAGCAGAGCCGGTGGGGATCGGCGCCCGCTATCAAGCCAGGGCATGAAGGACAGGCACGGGTTTCTTGTAGTGGCGACTCCATGGAGGTAAGATATGTTTTCTTTCTTTTCACTTGATTTCTTAATGCTTTTCTCTCTGTGTTCCGCTCGCTGAAGAGAAAAGGATGACAGTCAGCAGGTGTAGCTGCCTTATACTGTGCGGCCTGCGCGCGCATTCAGGTAGGCTCGCCCTGATTGGCCGGCTAAGTTTATGCAAATTCAGTGTGTGAACACTCACTTATCATTGATGAAGAGTAGTACCCATTAGGGTGTAACGGTTCACAAACATTTCGGTTCGGTACGTACCTCGGTTTTTAGGTCACGGTTCGGTTCGGTTCTGTACGTTTTCGGTACAGCAGAAACAATTATCACAAAACATAAAATATTTTTTCTTTTTTTTAAAATTATTATTAAACTGTGAATAATGTATTCACTCAAATAAATACAAAATATAATAAAATGAACATTAAGGTGCAGCATTTCTGAAATAATCTGTATTTGAACTGTACTGTACTAGTACCTAAGGAGCCAGTTTGACATTATGAAGAGGCTCCAGTCAAACACACTGCCTGCGTCTCTACATGGATCAACAGATCTGAGCTGTCCAACTATGACAGCACTCCTTGAACATGCGTGAGAATCTGCCTTGGTACAAAGTAGCAGTGAAAACATGGCACAGAATTTCATTGATTTGGGCATTCTCTCAATAAGCAAGTGGAATGGATTTGATAGTGAAGCACTGACACAGCGCTCTACAGAATGCGGCGAGTGGATAGACCGATGCACGGACTTTCCACATGGTAAAAGTGGGGGGGTCTAAACTATTCATTTGAAAAAGTGGAGGGGACTTGTCCCACCCTCATATAATGGCTGCGACGCCCATGACTTCAGTACACACGTGTACCGAACCGAAGGGCCCGTACCGAATAATTTCGTTACGGGTACGTATACCGTTACACCCCTAGTACCCATAGAGTCCAGTAGAGGGGTAGCCTGTGTGAGATAGAACCAAAGAAACAAAAATGAACTCACTGCCTTTACTGTAAGGCTCTACGCCCAAACTCGCGGTTAGCAAAGAGCAAATCACGTATAATTTGATTACAGCTTTACTTAATATATAAGAGCTGTCTACTTAAAATTAAAAAAAGGACATTATAAATCAGCAAAAGAAGATGTTCCACATGTTTAAGTCTTATGATAAGCCTTGGATAAAGCTGGTGAAGCTTTATTTTTTTGAATCCGCAATAATAAAGCCACTTCCTGGAGGTAATTGGTACTGGTCTACCCCCCGACTGTAGCGGAGACTCCCCCAGCACGGCGGTGAATACAATTCTGACAAACAGGCGTTCTGATCAATCAGTCAATCAGCCGGCTTTTTGACACTGTGTCAGAGAATCAAGCTGAGTAATCACCTCTCAAGCAGTGCGAGTTAAGATGGAGGAACAAGGAACAGGAGTGAGAAAGGCCAGCTACCATTTCCCCATCAGAGTTCCAAAAAAAAAAATAGTTGAGTAAAACTTGAGAAAAGCAGAGGTGAGGAGGAAAGAGATTAGAAGACAAGTTATACCGGTTTAATTTACTATCTTTCTTATCCTATAATGACCCTGCTGCCTCTCTTATCTCTTGCCAGTTGCGTTATGAATACAGACAGACGTTTAATCACTGCCTTATGTATTTAACAGCAGATAGAGCTCATCCACACAGTGTAGTGATAACAGGAGCAGAGCAGGGGCTCAGACAGCAGTGTATTTATGTTACAGTGCAGTTTTGGTGTGATTAGCACTTAGTCGTAAGTTTGATATTTTTTGTCTGTCTGATGAAGAACTTTAATAGGGTAGTTCATTTGTTGGTGGACATTTTCTACTCCACACAGTCACATTGGGAAATTTGTTTTTTTACTACGATTGGCCTCGACGGGGGTTCAACACCAAAAGCACAAGTTCAACTTTGTGCAGACCATTATTTCCAAAGGGCAGCTCTGTGAGCTTTCACGGATGGGAAGCCAATGCCCCTGCAGTCAACATTCCAAAGTGTCCTTGGGCTAGGGACTTAGCCCCAAATACTTATTTGTTATTAACGTGTATGTAAGTCTGTTAACTGTTACTATGCTGACCTTCACATCCAAACGCATATTGGCACTGATGGGAATTAAAGGCTATTATGCAGCCCTTTTACTGTAGAGAAGAATGGTGGGTTCATTTGGTTCGCCTCAGTAATATGAGCGTAAAACTGCTTGTACAAAGCTAAGCATAACTTTTAAGGTAAAAATGTATGATTGATCAATGTAGGCAAAAGTTTGTCTTTAAGTGGGTGCCCAGATTGACCACTAAAGCGCATGCAACCAATTGTTCATGCAGTTTCACCAAAACAGTCAAACAAACATTGGACTTCCATGCTAAACGTAATCCTCCTATACCAGTGGTCGCCAACCAGTCGATCGCGATCGACCGGTCGATCCCGAGTGTGGTGCGGGTAGATCGCGGACCGTTAAAAAAAAAAGTCACAAAAGAAAGAAAAATTAAATTAAAATAATAATGTTTGAAACCTATCATCCACCACACCGTTAGCAGGTGCCACTTGATTGACGTATATTTGAGACACCTCAATAATATAATACATTAACCGTGCTTTACGTGAACCTCATCATGACACAAGAGGGGACGGCAGAACTGTAATTTCCCGTGTTCGGTGAATGCAACAGAGGCGTTGCATGGAAATACACGTGTGCTTGTGTCATTCCAGCTCGGCTCTGTGTGTGTGTGGCAATAGCGCATTTAGTGTGATAGAGAGAGGGCGAGAGAGAGGGGGAGAGAGAGAGGGAGAGAGAGGGAGTGAGGGAGTGAGGGAGAGAGGGAGTGAGGGAGGGAGAGAGGGAGAGAGAGGGACCGGTGCTAGCGGGGACCGTGATGTTAGCATCTGGTTAGCTAGCTGCACTAACGGACATAAGGAGCTGTTTCCACAACAAGGTGGAGGAGAGTCCTCCCCTGTCAGTCAGACTGAGGGGCTCAGGTGAGCTAAAGGACTCTCTGAGTGTTTAGAATGGTTTTGTCACAAATTATTCAAAAGATTATTTCCGCGGCACACCTTCATATGATCATTATAGTTATACAAACAATAAGAGAATAAATGAAAAACAGGTATGAAATATTATATGGCAGTAAAACAGTTTAAAAGGGGAGTGATTTGTAAAATATCCATAAAGAAATAGTCAATCTGTTTACAGTTCTGTTTCATATGGGTGCTGATAGAGGTATCCATAGATCTCTTCATGTTGCTCTCAAAGTGCACCAGATTGATGCTTTCAACTTCAATATTTAAAAAAAAATCTTCCCGGGGGAGCATCCCCCCGGACCCCCCTAGAGGAGGTGAGGTCCCCCCTAGAGGAGATGAGGAACCCCCTAGAGGAGGTGAGGACCTAGAGGAGGTGAGGACCCCCCTAGAGGAGGTGAGGTCCGCCCCCCAATAGCACTTTACCCCCTATATGCCGTGAGCTGATTATGGAGCCTTCATTGTAACAGTAACTCAGATGCAATTAGCCTATATAAAAGGCCTCAAATTGGAAGCACTGTCTGGGCCGTCTTTTTCACTCAATTCTGCAATAGGTAGATCTCGCCTTTCACCAAGGCCGAGGTCAGTGATCTTGGGCTTAAAAAGGTTGGTGACCACTGTCCTAGGGCAATAACTGGGCCCGCCAAAGGGTACACAGCAAAAAACACAGTGTACATTGTACTCTATAAGAGTACATTTAACACCAGTCTCGGGGTGTATATAGGTCCAAGAGTTTGGTGTTCTTGTACACTGTCAAAAGAGTAAAATATAAAATCCAAATAAAGAGTTAGATTTGAACCCTTTGGGAGTCAAAATATACTCTATAATTGGTACTTTTTTGACACTGTTTGAGTGCTTTCCAACACGTGCAGTGTAAACCTAGAACCCTCAGAGAGTTAAAAATGTACTCTTAGTCAGTCTTTTAGTGCAGAGCTGATTATTCAACACTTTGAGAGAGAAAATGTACTCCATGGTCATTGTTCACACTGTTTCAGTGATCTTTAGCTGATGTACACCAAACAAACAATTTCGGGGTGAATCATTAACACTTCAGGAAATAAAGTACACATCAGATTCTTGAAAACATGCGTTTATTCCAAAAAATGTGAATTTGATTGATTGTTTTAAATATAACATCTAATCAGTAGCAACATCAATCAGTCATAGGTGGACATGTGTGTACATTTGCTCATTAGGCCTCTTTAGCCTGGGGAAACACTTTAGAGGTCATCATTCCAAAATCCTGTTACAACAAATGGATAATGTGGAATACCATACAGTACACTAGTGCTACACTAGTGTTAATGTGCAAAGTAAACTGACAAAAATAGTGTTTTGAAAGACTAACAATCACCGAGCAGGATGACCAACATCTAAAAGTGTACATGGCAACCAGTTTACATCAATGTTGTAGGTTGTGTTCTGCAAAAATGTGTACATGCCGTTTAAGGCCTGGTCATAGGAGATCCCAAACACATAATGTGCTTTAAAAAGTTCATCAAAACTGACAGGGAAGACTTGTCCTTGCAGGGAAGGAGCTCACCATCCAACGCAATGTAGTACTCATGGAGCTGTTTCTTGTGGTCCCAACTGCTAGGATGTAGGGTTGCCTCCACTGGACCAGAGTACTCCTGAAGGCTGGAGATGACTGTAAGATAACAATAAACACAAATATAACTACACTGTACATCATATTTTGTTGGATGGGTCACTGACAAAAACCTTTGATAGCAAATCAGATCAGCTCGGCCATTACCATGAACAGAAGTCAAATGCAACATACACATTAATGCAGCAGTAATATAAAACCTATAAGCGTCCCAAACATAGTAAAACACTGACAGGGACAATTTCACTGCACAATGAGTGCTTTTACTTATAATTAAAGTACATTTAGCTGATTATACTCGCATACTTTTACTTAAGTAAAAACATAACAAAGAGCAGATAAGATAAGCTGCATTCCATCTTATATTTCAATAAAGAGCTACCTTTTTATGTTGAGAAAAGAAACACCCGAGCCTCCACTGTGACGAGCGTGTGGTGAAGAATAAACTCACTATAATTCAAAATGTCAAAATATCCCTTGGTAAGGCAGTCTTAGAAGGAGGCTATCTGAGTGGAATACATTACCTGCGTAAGTGGTAGTTCACACAGAGAAGTTGCTTTTAACAGCATTTCATTGGCACTTACAGTTAATGTTGTTGTTGCCGCTGTTATTGCTGCAGCTATATGTCTGCATTAGAAATAAATATGTTGACTGCCACTGAATTGAAACAGTTTTAAAGTAAGTGGGCGATGGCTGCAGAGACAAAACGCATACTGATCAGTACTCTTTCTCCCTCTCATCAAGCGGAAAGTTACGTAATACAGATTTTGTAATATTATATTATAATTAAGTAATAACTTTTTAAAACTTCAGCGGCATAGAATCACTTTTCCCTTTCTTGGAGTATGAATGATGCTGGACGAATTTGAGTTACCCAACAACTACTAGTTAACACTGACTTGGATGATCCTTTAATGTATCCCCTTGCGCCAGCATGAGGTTGAGGTTTGTTATTTTGAGTGAAATGTCACAACAGCAAATGGGATGGATTGCCTTGACACTCATGGTCCCCAGAGAATACATCCTACTAACACTTGTGAGCCCCTAACTGTCTTCTAGCGCCAGCACAAGGTATATATTATAGAAATGTTGTAATGACATGACAATGTCATGGTCCCCAGAGGATAAATCCTACTGATTTGTGTGATCCTTTTACTTTTCCTGTTTTGCCAACATGAGGTTGGACTTGTGATTTTTAGTAAAATGTCACAACAACCTATGGGATGGTTTGCTGTGAAAGTTTCTAATGGCACTCATGGTTCCTAGAGGATGAACCCTACTTGAACATTTGATCCTCTTACTTTCTACTATAGCGTCAACATGACGTGAATTTGATTACAATATCATGATCTTAGTTTTTGTAATGAATGTTTCCTGTTTTCATTTGAAATGTATTTTCTCTTTGTGTCTTTACTGTTTTTTCCCACTGTATTTTTGTTTTCCCGCCTGTGCCTGTTCATGTTCCCAGTGTCCTCTGGTCTGTACTGGTTTCGTTTTTTCTTTTTGTTGTTTCTTTTTTGCTTTGCTTGTTCTGGTCCCAGTTTTTTTATCAGCTTTATTTATTTAAATCTTGTTTTTTGTTTATACTCTATACTTGCCTCCTCTTCATTCTGCGTTTGGGTCTGGATTTTCATACCCCCGGACATACACAGTTTCAAAAACGATTGGATGGATTGCACTGACATTTTGTATGACACTAATTTTCCCTAGATGATGAATCCCAATGACTTTGGTGATCCCTTAACTTTTACCATCGCCTTAAGATGAGGTTTGGATTTGTGGTTCGGCATGACATTTCTCAATGATGATGGGATGGATTGTTTTGAAACTGAGAGTGCACTTATTTATTCCCTTGTCAGGAAGAATTGTATTGACTTCTCATCTCTTTACAGCAAGAAAAATGGTTTCCTTCATCATTATCAGATCAATGCGAATGGTTGAAGCCACACAATGGGATGAATCTGTGTTGAAACTTGGAAATTAAGAAAAAGTGTATTTGAATTAATACATTGTCTTTGTATTACATAGCCCGGGGTACAGCATTGTTGTTCCTTCCATACATCTTTTCTGTGCTCACTCATGCCTGAGGAGAGTGAAAAACACTTCTTCCAAGTCCATTATTGTAATATGAGAACTCTCCCTGGTATTAACAGGGTTATCACAGCTTTGGTGACATCTCTGTTGCCACCATGGTCCAGAAATATGACAGGATGTTGTTTCTTATATTTCTTCTCCATGTTTGTACTCATCCAAGAGTACATGGCACAGAACTGGCTTCATAATATCTTTCCTGTGTCCTGTAGGTTTTGTCCCATACCAAGTTGCCATCTCCACTTGAAGCGCAGAGAGCTGAGTCACTCCATCCTGTTATTCTGTCTCCCACTCACTGCCTCTTCTATATCTCTGGTTTCTTCTTCTGTGATGTCTAGCCAGGACATAGCAAGACTTTGCCAAGACCAAAGCTTTCTGCAGAATCGTGCACACCTTTTCTTTTCATGATACATTTCAGTTTGCGTTCACCTTTTATATAATTGAACTGGATGTAGTAAAAGTTGAGATTCTGTGGAACATTTGATGGTTTTTACTTTAGTTTCTCCATTTTATACTTTGTTTAAACTTCTCACAAGGAAGTGATTCACAGTTTAGTCTACATTGACAAACTGAATTCAATAAAAGTTTCTCTTCGAATTCCATGAACCTTTTGTCTTACCTAACTCCCACCAAAAATCCGGGTTTTAACACTGGATTTTGCATATTTACACACTATAGTAGAAACTTTACATTTCGAATAACATTATACAAAATGTATGGAAATTGTTACAAGCCGGCTCCTGGGCTGCAACAAAAAGCAGGGAGGCGAGACGAGGGGTGTGAATAATAAAGACGTTTATTTTCATAAACAAAATGAACACGCTGCACCAGCAACAGATCCCCGCGGCTGGCCCGGAGAGAGAGCTTAGAGAAGTCAAAGAGACGTATCCGGCTTGGCTCCTCTTCTATTCTTTCCGCAGGTGCAGCTCATCAGGCAGGTATCCTCATCCCGCAGGTGCATCTCATCAGGCAG
>CALSBZ010046679.1:703397-725400 GCA_943591055.1 Gobionotothen gibberifrons | reverse complement strand
TGTGTGTGTGTGTGTGTGTGTGTGTGTGTGTGTGTGTGTGTGTTTTAGTATGGAGGGAAAGTGTTTCTCAGCCTTATTATTCCAGAACAAAGCTGAGTGTGTCAGAGCTGTCAAAGCGTTGGCTGCTAATGAACCTCATGCAGTATCCGTAGATGCTTCATGCACTATAGATGACTCAACAGCATAAAAAGGCAAACTTTTGTGTTTAAGTGCAGTTGCAGCTTCACAGATAACAATTTCATTTTTCTGTTGTTGTTAATCCCTACAGATTTAACATTTAGAAATATTATAGTTTGAGGGCGTAACATATGTTCTAAAGAAAGCTTGTCTTAGCATTCATATAGTCACAAGCTCCAACTGTTTTCACTGTTAGTAGACCCACTGCCATGTCGGCTAATGTAATCGTTTTATGCAATCATATCAGTGTCCTACTGCATCTTTTTCGAAATATTTATAATATGATTTTAGGGCTCCCATCAAGATCTTATGTGTCCTTTATCGACATTGTTTATTTATAGTTAATTGATCTTCTTCTGTTAAAACCCAGAATCAGTAAGATGACAAATCATACTCATGTTCAGGTGTATATCAGTATGTAGTGTCTCTACTGGGACATGTCTCCATGCTTTAATGTTCTAAAAGCTCTTTATTTTTCTCATACTGTCTGTGACAGACTTTTTTACCCTCTGTCTGAAACCAGAGCCCAGTCTCTGATTGGTTAGCTGGCTGGCTCTTTTGTGATTGGCCAAGCCATTACAGATGTGTGAGGAATGTCCCACCCCTTAGCCTATCACGTACAATGTGTCGGAGCAATAGTCAATAGAAGCATACGTGTTACATAGTGATGTCCATGTGTTACCGAAGTATACAAAAGAGTCCAATGGAGGCGTTTCATAGTCTGTAGTGGAGAGTCATCGTTTTTTTTTTTGTCAGAAACAAAAACATACAGCAATAATATATATATATATATATATATATATATATATATATTCTCTTTTTTCCTTTTTTTCTCTCACTCAAATTAATAATTATAACAAAGTACAAAAAAAAAGAAAAAGAAATTCTCAAATAGTCTCTGTCATGTTCAACAGGGGTAAGAAGAAGCTTAAAAAAACTTTTCTGGTCCTACCCCCTCTAGCATATATTTTTCATATAAATAAAATATTAGGTCATTGTCATCAGCGATGATGAGTTTGTCTTGTTAATTTATTAGCTTTTAGTTTTTTTACAAAACAATCAGAAAGAAATTACTTTTACAATTACAAGAAATAACAACAAATGGGATTTTACAGGTCCTGTTCATAACCATTAATGATTTGGCTCCAAAATAATACTTTCAGTTTAGATAGACTTGTACAATATGTCAGTGCATCATTACAGTTATTCCACAGACTAACACCTTTTGATGATCGTGACTATGTTCAGGGATTAAAGGTCGAAGCTTTGACTTTGGGGCCGTAGCCCTCTTATTTTTCCTTCCAAACAGACATGAGAGGGTGCAGTTAAGAACAAAAGAAGAGAAAAGAAGATATTTTTCAGGTGAGCGAATTGTTACATTAAGCTTTCCTGAACTGAAAACAAACTGGGAAAAGTTGTAAGACAAAAGCACCCCCTGTGGCAATGATCTGTTAATCAAAAGGAACCCAAGCCGCATCACAATGGCTTCCCTTTCTAGTCCCTCAGGTACAAGTACAACATCTAAAGCCTGCTTCTGGATACAGTCCTCTTTGGGGTAATGCTTGAAACACCTATACCTTACCCCCCACAGCTGTTCCTGGAAAGCTGTAGAGTGCAATTCTCCAAACTTACTGATGTGTGATCATTTGTAATCTTCAGTTATGTCTGGTTCAGTTCATTCATTCTTGTTGAAGTGATTCCGATGTTTTCCATATGCCTCGTATGTGACCAGCTGCAATGAATGTGCAGCACATTGTGATAGCAAGTGTAAAACCACATCACTAGCCACATTGTGCAAAATGCTCAAATTACCTCGATTTCTTTAGCCGCTATGCTGCATTTAATGAGGGTGAACTCTCATTAAATCAGGCTCTGCAGCGGGATCAAACAAGGCCAATGAGGGATTACTCATTAGCGTGGCTTTCTGTGCTATTCATGTGCAGTTTCGCCTAAAAATGTCACCGCTGATTTGTTTTGTTTTGAATTATCTGAATATTTAATAACGACACAAATATGTTCAGTATTCCTAACAGTGTGAGTTGCCACCGCAGAGGCATAATGGCTACAGAATAGAATTCAACTGTAATCAGGATGACCCTAAGGGCAAATCTTAGAAAAACCTTGAATTGTCAAGTGCTTTTTTTAAATGTTCTCTCACCAGGCTGAGTTGTATGCATGAGATAAAGTCATCATAATCTCCATATATAAGAACTCTATTAATAAGTCTCATCATTACCTGCAACCTTGAGTCGTTTTAATAACACTCAAAGAGATGCTTAGCTAATTAGGAGAAACTTTTGGATGCTTGCACATTCTTATAATTAAGGTTAGGTACGGCAGTATCTTGAAATATTTATGTATATTCAAATCCCATGTTTTTCTGGTTAATGGCTGCCAATGACCTAATTCATGCTTATAAAAAACCAGACCTACAACTATGCTTTTTCATATACAGTATAGAGGCAATCTGTATGATAGATGTACCTGGCTGACGTAAGTGCTCACCCCAAATGCATCTCAAATGCAAGGGTCATATTTTTGTTTAGTTTTCTTCAGATTCATTTACACCCATTTTATGAACCCTCTTAATCTTAAGAGGTGTCTCCCTAAAGCATACTCCTGGATATGACGGTAAATAAATACACTAAAACAAGACAGTAAACACAAACTGCCCCTTGTCTCGCCTCCGTCTTTCATCTCTCCTGATTATAATGCATCTAATAGTCTAATATTCTGATTGTTGGCAAATTTGACCATAAACTTATAATCATGTAAAAGGTTTGCTGAGGTAAAAAAGTACCAAACAAATGAACCAGTAATCTGATTAGGTCAAGCTTTGACATATTTGATTAACAATGGCATTATGCTCATTTGAAATAGATATATCAAAGGTAAAAATCATGTGTAGCCCAAAAGTCTTAGTATTTTGTATAGTTACATTAAACACCTGTATGCAATTCAGTGTTTTAGTGAATGTAAAGCACTAGAACAACAGTTGGTCCCTGCTGGTGTTTATTAGGTCAAGTGTTTAGCTCAGTGAATGGCTGCATAGGGACATGTAGTGAAGCCATTATTGTTTCCCTGAACGTTTTGGAACAATTACATGCTCTAAATGTTATTTCGAAAAGGCCATTACAACCCACTAAGGGAAAATGAATGTGTAGGTAATAGAGGCAATGGAGGAATTCCTGGATTGAGGCTTTATGTCGTTGCTGAGTCGGTGCTTTCCTGGCCACTCATCTGTGTGCAACAGGATTTCAGCCAATAAGACCTGCTGCCGTCTGCAATAGCCATAACAGCTAATCAATGGCTGGATCCATGGTGACAGAGGGCTAAAGCTTCAGCGGCTTATGTTGATACTGACAGTGCTCCCATCTTTAGCTTTTGCCTCGGCGGATAGAGTTATGACACAAACATGAGCAGAGTATGGGATGTTATGGATCAGAATACTGTCGGACCTAATCAAATGGTGGGGATTCAAAAGATTGACAACTGCAAGTTTTCATAACATGAACAGTCAATACTCGTGAGATTCATCATGTTGTGATGACAGGTTAGGGAGGATGAGAATGTTCTGAGGGGAAGTGGTTATCCACCAATCGGATGGTCGGCGGTTTTCCACAGTCTCTGCAGTGGACAACATGTCCTTGGGCAAACCCCATCACCTTAACCCAATTTGCTACCAATGTTCAAATATCCATGGTGTGTGTGAATGCTATGGTGCATTAATAAAGGAAAAAAAGCGAATAATTCTCATGGCGTGATTATGTGTAAAGTCAATGTAACGGCCATGATAAACCTGTGCCAAGCAATGCGAACAATGAAGCGTTAAACATTTTTAAACTCAACAACAATGCTGCATCCCACTATCTTGTGAAAGTCAATCAGCAGTGAGAATCTCCGCCTGTCGTCACAGACGTTGTGAATTAGAAAAAACAAATCATTAGCCATTGTGCGCAATGGCAATCCGTGTATCTACCGTTCATTTGTTTTTCGGAAGAGCGTCTGAGAGGCCTTTTTGCTTTTTAGCTTACTAAATGGTCAAATGGTCGTTGGAGCGAGGGCGGGGCGAAACTCACGGAAGTGATTTCAAAACAAAAGCACTCGTTTGCTTGGAACGGTGATAATATTATAAACAAGGTGAATTTAACGAAAACAGCCAAGACACATTTTGAGCCCAGAAAACTAATGTTATTAAGGGCTGTAAATATAATAAGCTTATGTCTAAAATGGACAACATTGTAAGGAGATTTAAACTACAGCGATTCTGCGGTCACTCAGCCGTCTCTCGAGGTAGTTTTTTCAAATCAGCAGCTCTTCATTTTTTTTCCTGCTATATTCAATGAGTGATACAAATATTCTTTACCACAAGTTCTTAATAAAACGGACACTCTTGGACTCGGTACTAGTTTGACTTCTACCAGAAATAAAATTGAGTACTTTTACTGTGTACTTTGTGAGTAACAGAGGGGGGGGGGGGGGGCAGGAGCTCCAACAAGCTGTTTAGGACAGAGAGTGAATACACATACTATACAGAGACGCTGTATGAGAAACCAATGTGAGTTTGGAACATTGAACAATGTAAATCTATTCTAGTAGACCTCAGCAATGGAATTATGATCAGTAGAAATGGCCATGACATGGGACCTTTAAGGCTTAAAAACAGGCATTTGTACTGTATGTGTTTGGAGAAATAACACAATCAATGTTTATCAATGTATGTGTCTATTCTATTTTTGTCTATACTGTATGACATAAAAGAACAGCTACAATGGTAGCTTAGCCTAGCCTGATCGTCCTATCTCCAATCAGAAAACAGGCATTTAAAAAGTGTTTTGCCGGCCATCATGCAGATCTTGCCAAAGCATTAGTTCATTTTATTAAACGGTATTCCACTTTTCTTGAAAAACAGTTTTAGAATGTTATTTTCAGCCTTCAAACTAAAACATAATTTAGAAAATATATAAAGTCTGCCTCCTTAAAACATTATGTATTTCCCCAGTAACATGTAAAGCATTAGAGTGTGCCTTCCGGTTCAAATTGACCAATCAGATCACTTCTCTAGAATAAGACTGGAAAAAGTTAGCAAACAAATAGTAAAGTTTTCCTCAACTTAACGAAACACATAAAGCCTCAATTAACTCTTGGATAATAACTATTGTACATTCAAAAAAACAAGACCAAACAATTATGAATCTTTTAGTATTTAAAACTTAATTTAACTGGATGGCTTTCATGACAGCATGTCTGTTTAAGGTATTTATAAGAACCTAACTTAATTTAAATGGATAGAATATTTTATTTGCCGTTGTTAATGCATAGTAGTACACAGTTAAGTTTAATATTCAATTCCGAAAATAACTCCATGGAATACTTTTTGAATATTTTATATTTGTGGAGAGCATGACATGTTGGATTCATTTCGGCTACATTTTCCAATAAAGAAAACGGTGCAGGTGAAGGAAAGAGGATATACTGTAGACATTGAGACAAGGCAATCAGCAGAAGAAGACAGACAGGAAGTTACACTTTCTTAACAAATGTGTTTGGCAAGTAGTTAGTGATGGGGTTGGTGCTTCCTCATAAGCCTTACAGTACATCAGACCTTATCTTGAACTGGTCACTGGATGTCTACCTTTCTGATCCCTGATCCAAATCGCACTATGGGGATTTCTCTCCCCAGCCTTCCAATTATTTCAGTCTAACCTCCGTTTCCAACACGGTCCCCAGATGATCCGACAATCAATGCGCTGATCAGCACCATGGAAGCCTGCAGTTTTAGTGGCTTAGTGTGTCAAGAGCATCGGCCAGTGACCGCTCGCGACACCGCGCTTGTTAAGGACAAGCTCATTGTTAAGGACAAGCTCCTTGTTATAGTCTTATAAAATGTAGGTTAGACATATTTTAGGTTTTAGAAGCGAGGATGTGTGGTTTAACAAATCTCTTGTGATCTATTTGTGGAGCCAAGACACCATGGCAAAGATGTCTCACTACAAAAACAGGAGCACATTTTAGTAAGAAAAAGTATGTGCTACTTTAAATTCAGTCATTATTGGCAGAGTCGTTTGCGCCATAAATGCCCCTACAGAAACTCCATATGTGCGTACATAATTCAAAGGGATAGTCTTGCTACATATTTCACACGTTTAATTGATTTGTCGAAGCTTATTGAAATACCATCTGTGAATTCCAATTACGGTTTCGTGGTTTATGTCGATAATATGTAGGTCTGTCACGATAGGTATTGACTTCGTGTATGGACCTCCTTCATTTTTAAGTTAACTCCATATTGTCCCCAGCTTCCAGGTGGAATTTGAGCAGAATGAGAGGACTACTATTTTCACATATATATATATATATATAGTTATGTTGTTACTTTGCTCTTTCTGTTAAAAAAGGTCCTAAACATTGATTAACCCGTTTTTGACCGATTTGACAATATATTGCCTGTTAAGGAATGGATATACCTCTCAAATGGTTAAAATGGACACATTATGCTATTGTATAATGTGCCTCTACTGTGACATACTGCCTGTGCTGCAGCACCTCTTTTCACCCCCTGTCTGAAATCAGAGCCCAGTCTGCTCTGATTGGTTAGCTCGTCTGCTCTATGGTGATTGGTCAACCGCTTAGAGATGTCCTGCCCCCTAGCCTATAATTTACAATGTGTTGGAGGACTGGCCAATAGAAGCGCATATGTTACAGAGTGATGTCACTATGTTACGGAAGTAGAAAAGGAGAAAAAGCTGGAGGGACCATTTCATTTATTGATTTTCTTGATTTTCTTTTTTTATTAGGATATTTCCTAATAAAATGTTTTAACATTCCGATTTCAATGTCTGAATGTTTGCTTTAAAAGTGTTTATTTCATTATTTTATTATAAATATATAAGTGGCATACAATGATCTTAAAATAACAATAATATTGTTTATCGTGCTTTTTTCTGTGACACTTAATCGTCCAACAGAAGTAGTTATTGTGGCATGCTTAAATCATCCTAATCTTCTCAAGGCAAGTCATTAATAGGACTGCACTGTAGACTGTACTAACACTTTAACACTATTTTAGAGCATTATTCCCTACAGATAGGCAATAGCCTATAAATAGAGCTGTAAGATGAATACTGAAAGGCCCCAATCTCTGCGCACAGTCAAGACAAATATAGTGTCTGTCGATCACCAGTGCTATCAAACCCCTACATACATGTTGTCCCTTCATTCTTTGGCACTGTAAAACAATGAAAAATAGCATTTATGGTCCCAGAAGTCCCTTAACCCAAACAAAGTGGTATTCCAGGATTGATGGTATAATTGAAAGACCAAACTGTAAAATAGAAAAAAATACAGGAGCTTCATTGGGCTTTAAATAGTGGTCGATTGCTCACGTTTATGATCGCTCAGCTAACAAATGAATAGTGATTTCAGTACACTGCAATAGGGGGCCATACCGTCAGCCACCTGACAATCAGTCAATGACTTTAACAGCTTGTAAGAGTTAATCAATAAATGGATTGTCAGCAGCAGGAGCCTCAAGGTTAGATTACGCCAGTTTATTGTCATGACCAATCTCTCTGTGCTGCTGTGCTACTCTGTTAACATGTTGCAAGCTGTGTTTACCTCCAAAACGGCCACTACGGATACATTCATATTAAAGTCATCTATTATGCAAAATCCACTTTTTCATGTCTCTTCTACATCAACATGTGTCCCCTCTGTGCAAAGAGATTCTGAAAGTTTCAGGAACAAAGATTCTCTCTCTTTTTGTCCTGATCCATTTCTATAAAAACCTGTCTGAAAATGAGCTGATCAGATTTTGGCTTGTGTAACCATTAGCCAATCACCAACCAAGGTAACCCTCCCCCCCCCACCTTATCACCTGAATCTCCTCCTAGAGCACCATTGAGTTCTTTGTAACCAAATGTCTCTCAGAGGGGCGTGGGGAGGGGCTCCTTATTTTCATCTAAAGTAACAGACAGAGAATCAGCACTTTGGAAACAGGGCTGAAACAGAGGGGATTATGGGATGCTGCAATGATCTGTTTGGCGTTTGGAGCCAAACACTTCAGAGACATGTTTATATATATCTGAGACCTGTAATATATTGATGAAAAACAGTATAATAGAATACTTTGTTTTCTAACTACCATGCTTGAAACCTCTGTGTCTGTTATCATGTACCAAAGACAAAAGCAATACCAATCAACATAATATTGACCAGAAGTGTAATTAGGGGGCCTTTAGCTTCTCTAGAATAATTTATGTTTTTTATTTGTAGTGCAATTCATTGCTGTTGTCATTGACTCTGGTTTGTGTTTTTGAGGCATGGCTATAACATATATAACATATATATGTTATAGCTATATAACATTTTCACTGAATTTACTCACGCAAATATTTATTTCATTGGATTACTGCAATATTTTAAGAATGGGATGGCTCACTCATGCCCTTTGTAATCCCCGGAAGTCAAGACGCGCTCTGATCCCAGCTGTGCGTGATTTTTTCTGCAGGTGAAAAGATGAGTTGAGCCTACAATTAAAAGCCAAGATATTAAGTGTAACCAATGCACATAACAATCTGCTAAGAACCACACAAGAATAAAAAAAGGAAATTATAAAACCCAATTGAGTTGCCGGAACCTATATACGACAAACTCTTCCTGATTTCAATCCAACCCTTTAAATATTTGATAGCATTGAAACATTGCAGCTTAAACAAATAAATTAAAAAAGGAAACGTTATGGACATGTTAATACATTTTATTAAAATTTGATTATTTCAAAATAGTTTTCATAAAACAGTAACAAGTTTGTTTAAAAGCACAACACATTAACATAGATGGAGACACATGGTTATTACTTGATGGTTACGGTATGTCCACACAGCAGGGTTAAAAAAATCTTGGAGGTGGGCGTATCTAAAGGTTGGGGATTTTTTGCGAGCAACGCGGCCAACAACCAATCACATGAATCTCCCGCCCCCGACATACAAAGCAATAGCAATGTTAAAACTAAGTAAACTGGATATAAAATCCCCAAACAGGCGAAAACCTACCAGTTTCACCCACTGTCTCTGCCACCTCCCTCCATGCCTGGTTCCTCCGGTTTGTATCCCGGTAAGTTAATAGGGACTGGTCATAAAGAACCGGGTGATTTGCTACCGCAATAACACATTTTTCCTCCAATTTGTTAGGAATATAGAAAATGAACTGCGGTATGTCACTCCCAGCTTGCACGTGGTTTGATTGGCTAGCGCTTCCACCTCAGCTTCAAAAGTTGAACTTTTGAATCCTGAGATGCCTGGAAATCTCCGCTTTGCTTCCCACAATGCAGTTCGGTGAAAAGTGAGGCAAAGTGACGTCACCCCATTCAAAGTGAATGGGCAGAAGCGTTGGAAGATTTTTTTAACGCTGCTGTGTGGACGGGCCGTTATTCCAACTGCATCTGGCTTGTGGGCAACCTATAACTTCATGCTGTGCATCACGAGCCTGTTGCACTTCGACCTCTGCTGTTCCCTGTATATACAAACAAAACACTAAATTGAGTACAAATCAGGACACACCATGTGTTTTCCTCAACAACAAAAATCACATCCGTCTTGAAATCATAACGAGACCGTTTACATTAGCTGTTAACTGACGGTAACAGAGGTGCTATTCACATGCATGCAAAAAAAAAGGCTGGTTTGCAAGAAAATGAACCACATAGTCATGATATTGATATAGTTCATAAAATGTCCAACTACTTATTTTTAACCCCACCTCATGCTCAGAGATTTATATAAAGTGGCACATGGGTCCTAGAATAAATAAGAGCAGACGATTATTTCAAATGTTATCTAGATAAGTGAGAGCGCAGGCCAGTCTACATGGCACGTTTCTGTCCAAAGGTTCCATGATGGAGTCGATAATGTTTTAAAATATCACTTTGAGTGGTGACATGCTGCATAGTTTACATCTCCATCCCATCTGTGATTAAAAAAATAGAAATGGGTATTTTTACCTGATGCTCATTATATTAGTATGTAAACATAACACGTCTTGAATTAACCTCTGAAACAACAACTAGTCTGACACACTGAAGGGCTTACCTAATGTGAACCTGAACTTCCTGAAGTCGATAGCAGGAGGCAAAATGTCTTCAAGAGGAGGTGTGACTGTTTTCTGGTGAGGCAAATAAAAGAACAACATAGTTACATGATGAGAATGTAACAATCATTTCAGTAGAATTCATTTCAAACGTCTTTAATTCAATTAATGGAATCAAATATAATCAAAACATAAGTATAATTTAAAACGGTATTGTATTTATATACTGTACATTTATAAGGATGGCATTTATTAAGGATGTTATTGTTAGATACCAGTACAATTCCATGATTTTCTACACAGCAGATCCTAATTACTTCAATACACACTCCTTTATCTCGTTTGCATACTGTCTAATATTTACTTTATATTATGGTAAAACATCTCCTAATAAAACTATAGGTTACTTACGTAACCCCAGTTCTCAGAGTAACATGAAGTGAGATGTCTCACTATGGGATGCGCCTCATCGCGGAGCAAACAGAAGCATCAATCTCATTTACGCCAATCCTGATTGGCGGGTGATCTCGACGTCATCGTTAGGGAATCCACCCCCTATAAGTAGCTTGCGCCACGACGCATGCGTCATTCAAAATAAGCACCTCTTCTCGCTTCACCATAGCAAGGAGGGCATCTCACTTAATGTTACTCTGAGAACTGGGGTTACGTAAGTAACCTATAGTTCTCATTCATAACACTCCGTTCGATGTCTCACTATGGGAAATCGTAACTCCCGTATTGCCAGACGAGCTTATCTCGAAAATCACCAAACCAACGAGAACAGGTAGACAGGTAGAGCTCTGACTCAGCAGGGCGCCCAGCACTGCTCGGGCCACACTGGGAGCAGAAACGTCTAGCCTGTAAAGGCGGACAAAAGTGAGCGCAGAGGACCAGCCCGTCGCTGCACAAATGTCTTGGATGGAAACACCCTTGGGCAAACAGCCCAGGGTGTAGCCAGACCCCGAGTCTAAAGAGCACACAACCCGAAGGTGCCCGCAATTTCCGACTCGTATAGGCCAAAGCAATGGTCTCCACCATTCGGTAGGAGAACCGTCGCCTAGTAACGGGCCTATCCCTGTAAGGGTTAGCCCAGGACACAAAGAGTTGGTCATTATGACACAAACCTCCTTTGATCTGTCCACATAAGTGCATAAGCACGGGCTAGACATAGCAAATTCAACTGCTGTCCCCCGGGGGGACACAGCGGCGAAGACAATTGCCTCAATGTCAAATCTGAACCAACCACCTTAGGATAAAGGTAGGATTGGGCCTCAGCAACACTCTAGTTTGCCCTGGGGCGAACTAGGTGCATGGAGGATGCACAGATAGCGCATGAAGTCACTGACTCGCTTGGCGGATGCCAGAGCCAGTGACTGCACTGTCTTCAGTGACAGATGCTTCATGTCAGCTTCTCCCAGAGGCTCAAATGGGGTACGAGCGAGCCCATCTAAAACCACTGTCAGGTCCCATAAGGACACTAGTGACCTGGAAAACCCTGTGCTTCCAATTAGGTCCTGTGGAAATGATAGAATCATTCCACCAGGACATTGAAAAGAGGTGTGTCCTTTTTTTAAGGACATCATTCCTCCCCACCCTCCACTTTCAGTCATAACGAGACCCAGTGGAGGAAGCTTTCGCGCTCTCAATAGTGCTCATCACCTTGCGGGAGACCCACTGTATTCAGCTTGTACCACTTACGGGTCAGGTCCATAGGACGAGACACCCCGGGTGTGGACGAAAACATCGTCCCCCCCGCCTCAGACAGAATGTCCCTGCGCGCGGGGGGGGGGCCTGTCGCGGCTGACCGTACAGCCACTGATAAATCCCGCCTGCCAGTACATTACAGGTCAGTGCGGAACTATCAGGACCAATGCGTGGTGCTGTTCTCTCACTCTGGTCAGAGATGGGTTCTCAGAGCCAGGGGTGGGAACGCACATGGGGGGACCGGAGGTCAAACGTGCGCGAGCACGCCCACGCCCAACGGTGCGTTTTAGACCGCGCATTGAAAGAACAGCTGACAATGAGCATAATCTTTTTAATGCGAACAGATCTATTGCGGCTCGGCCGCAACACACCCACAGCTGACTCACAACCATTGGATGTAAGTTCAGTCTGCACATGGTGATACGCCTCTGGACAGCAGAACTGTCCCAAGGTTCGTCACAACTGGTGCGTGCCCCGCTCTCGATGAGAGGAGACGACCGCAGCACCACAAGATCAGTTTGCGTGCCAGCATGTAACTGGGGAGAACGCAAACCTCCTTAGTGGTTTTCATACGATATTGTCGTATTATCCATCCTCACGAGGACATGGTGTCCTCTGAGAGAAGGCATAAGGCGTTTTAGGGTGGGGAACACCGCTAAAACCTTAGGTAATTTACGTGCAACCGTTGGCGGTTCCTGTTTTTCCAGAAACCCCCTCACAGGTCGACCCTTGTAAATACCTCTCCAGCCCGTCAGACATGCGTCCGTGGTGATCGCCCTTTGCGATAAGACAGCACCCATAGGCATGTCCCGTACTAGTTAAAGTCGGGTACAGCCGGTGGCGCAGTGCCATATACGCATCTCATAGTGACCACTACTAGTCTGAGGGCAGCTGTCCAGTGCTGAAACTCCCCCAGGGGAAGTACAGTCTGGGCTGGGGACAACATTCTCTCCTTTGTGTTTATGATGAAACTCAGGTCGAGCAGATGTATTACGGGGACATTCGTCCATATAATAACCCCCTGTTTCGACTGTGCGAGCAACAACCAGTCGTACAGGTAGGTTGCCCGGCGAACGCCCTGTCGTTTTAACGGGGTTATCGCAGCTTCCGTACATCGTACAAACCCTCTTGGACTGAGAACAGACCGAAGAGAAGTAGTCCGCACTTGTAAGGGACACCCCGAGATGCAAATCACAGATATTCCCTGTGTGGGTAATATGCTGGAATGTGTAAACATACATCTCCCAGGTCGACTGATGTGAGCCAGTCATCTCTCTTGTCGCACGAGACATATCAAGGATGTGTGAGTGAGCATTCCGAAGCTGTATCTTTTGAGATATCTGCTTGGAGCTCAACAATCTTAATATTGGCCGAGTTCCGTTCCCTCTCCGTTCGGAAACGGGGAAATACTTGGAATGAGAGCCACTCTGACTTTGTTCGACGGGTATCATAGATATAGCCTTGTTTTCTTGAGGCGAGAGAATCTTTTCTCTCAGAAAACGGGCTGACTCTCTCCGGGCCTGTGAGTATAGAATGCCCGAGAGCGAGGGAGGAGGGGGGGGGTGACAGTGGGTCGGAAACCGTAGCCTCGTGTTACTGTCTTGAGAAAATCCCCAGCAGACATTGTGAACATCTTCCACTGATTTCTCCTTAGAGTCAGTGGAGATGACATGTCTCCCACCTTGAGAGTCTCAGTTTTGTCGTGTTATTGGGGTCCTCTAGTGTCTGAGCACAGTGGTACCTTATTTCGACAATTCCCACCGACACTGCACATGCGTGTGACGGTGGTGTTTTTACAACCTCAGCCGTCACTGCGTTTGCACGTGATGGTGGAGGCTTCACAGCACCAGCCGCCACTGCGTTTGCACGTGATAGTGGTGGCTTCAGAGCCCCAGCCGACACTGCATTTGCACGTGACGGTGGTGGCTCTACAGCCCCCGTCGTCACTGCGTCTACACGTAACGGAGGCGGCTTCAAAACCCCTGTCGCCACTACGCATGCACGTGGCGAAGGTGCCTTCACAGACCCGTTCTAATGTCCGCCTTTTGAGAGAGGCCGTAGCTGCTCTCAAAAGGGAACCATAGCTGTTTATTGTTTTTATTGTTTTTTCTTTCATTTTTTTGAGCTGCGCCCTTGGCCTGAGCCTGGATGCATCAGCGGAAATGCTTTATAGAGAAAACACAACAATAATGTGACAATCATGTGTTTTGTGCACTTGAGGCATCTCTCAAGGCAGCGGAAACACATTTGGAGCTGGGGAACGCAGCTCTGTCACAGAGCGACGAAGAGGAGGCTGTCAGGCTGCCCGCTTCTTCCTTCCCGTCAGGTGGCTGAGGATCTGGGTCGGCTGCGCCTGCACGGCTGCTGCCGGAACCGGAGATCTGCTCGGCCAGCTCGCCCTCGTCTCCTGCCTGGGCTGGGGACTCGGGGCGGGCTGTGGCCTCTGCTGCCTAAGTATGTCAAACCGGGCAGGGTGAGAGGCATCTCGACAGATCCCCGCAGAGTAGGCAGTCAGCAGAGTAGGCAGTCAGCAGAGAGGAAATGTTGAGTGCCCTGGCGGACAACGCTGCGGCTTTATAGGCCCGATCAGCCAGCTTGGACTGCAATCGGTCTGCCTTCACCGGTAGCGTGGGGTCCCTGCTCGTTGCTGACACCAGCGGTTCCATCGGCGGTATGCGGAGCAGGCCGAGCCTCTCCATACCGTCACAGTCCAGGGGGACCCTGGATTGGGGCCTTATTGCTGAAGGGACGGTCTCTCCAGGAGACCGACACCTCGTCCAGCAACTCCGGGAAGACTGGAAGAAGTTGCCTCTTTCTCCTCGTTGCTTGGGGTAGCTTCCCCTCGTAGCGGGACCTAGAGGTCTCCTTGGCCATTTCAGGCCATGGGATGTCTAGCCTGGAAGTGAGGGAAGCAAGGATTCCATTTAACCGACCTGAGACGGAGCCCCGGGCTGCGTTTCACTTCGGTTAAATGGATTCCTTGCGTCCCTCACTTGCGTCGTTTCCCTGCGTTTAGTCCCTCCCACCAGGGAAGCATGGAGAGATGCAAGGAAACCACGAGAAGCAGGGAAATGAGTTTTAAGAGCAATGGGACGTCCTTTCCTCCGGAGCGTCACGTGAAGAGACGTCCGTTTGTGATGACGCTGCACAGCTGATCGTCTGACAGCAGCCAGCTCTGTCCCCGTTATTTCCACAAACACTCTGTTAGTACACATTTACTGACACAAACATTTGTATCATCTGTTGTAGACCCAAATAAATAAAATAAAATAAGAACTCATTCTCACAAAAGATAAACGCCATTCTTAAAATGTAAAACGAAAAAAACGATCATGAAAATGTTTCCAATAAATGAAGAAAAAGATTTTTGACCACTTTGTTGTCCAGATATATCACATATTTGTAACTAAATGATACATTAATTGAAACAAAACACTGTATAAACTGAGGAGTGACTCCCGTGAGGTTCATGTATTTTCTTCACTCCGCTGTTAAACTGCTCTCATGTCAAGAAGCATCAGATCAGTGCATGCACTGCATCGTCCAATCAGTGAGCGATACACAGTAAGGGGGCGGGGCGAGTGTCTGAGGATTTGATCGAAGGATGGTCTGGTGGTTCCTCCGTTATCGCTCCTCGCTCCTCCGGCAAAAATAAGGCCACTGGGACGCTAAGACGGCGCAGACAAATCAACTTCCAGTGAGACCGAGACCGAGGAGCGAGGAAATGAAAAATAAGAGAAGTGAAACGCAGCCCCTCTCAGCTGGAATAGAGGTTGCGGGTATAGCAAGGTATAGTATATACGTTTAATTTGGCATAGTTTGCACTCTACACCGCACTCACTAACCTGGGCGAAATATTTCCACACATTACTCCTTTTTGACGCCATGTCTGTTGTGCAGGACTCTTCTTAGAGTGTAAATAATTACCGGACTATGACTGGTAAAATATGTTGAATAAACAAAAAATCTAAAAATCTTTCCTGTCAAAATGTCTATGTACTTTGCCGCCACACACGGTTGCCAAGCAGCGCTTATTGTTGTTTAGGCTGGCCACTCATGTGTCGCGAGTGTTGACAGGGGGCGGGGGAGCACGCTCATGAACTGTTAGCGCCGGAACCTCGCAACGGCTGTGGAGCGCATTTGTGCCACATTTGGGCCTAAGATAAGGTTTGAGTCTGCGTGATCTGCGTGTAGGGAGGGGCAGCAGCCATATCATTAGCTAGAACTAGCTAGATCTGGTGGATTTGGACATAAACGCGACGCGAGAGAGATCAGCACCTGCAGCTCTGCCCGCTGTGGTGAGCGGAGCAAAACACACCTTTCGACGTCACCTAACACATTTAGCTATGGCACTGAATTATTCAATTTGATAATATGTAATCAACTTAGGTATCCCTCCCAAAAAATAATAATTAATAAATAAATAATTTTGAATATTCGATTAATCGTTCCCATCCCTAATCTATAGCGTTGCATAAGCATGCAAAATATAGTTTGCACTTAATTGTGTATAATAACAACTCAATGCTGTAACTGCAGACTATGAGTTTAAATAGAGAACCGCAGTGGCGTGTCCTAAAACCCGGAAGTAAACTCCTTCCGGTTCCTTCGTCAAAAACCAATGCAATTTCTCCATAGGATTTTGGATAATAGCTCGAAATAAGGTCTGTGGTTGAAACACATTTAAGAGACGGATCACGTCGTTTTGTTCAGTCGGATAATATCCACATGTCTACCCTACTTTTATAATTTTCGAATCATAAATCTAGTCGCCAGAAGCAACATGCTAACGTTATGCTATAAACGAACTACAGCAGGGTCGCTGCTTCATCGTCACGCCAACTTAAGATCCATATTCAAAACTACAGATTCTAAATGGTACAAGTTGAAGCGTTTGTTTGAACAGTTTGCAGGAGGCAGGTACTTGCTTTCAAGCAGCACAGGGCAAACAAACTTGGCGGGAGTGTTTTACGTGTTCGGTGTAATGACGTACAACGGCCTGGACAACTTCTGTAGTCCTATTCAGCCACTTGTTAACAACCATCGCTTTTGAGACACGTAAACTCTTCAAAAATCACCAGCGGGGTCACTGCTGATGTATTTAATGTCGTAGAACAAAACGTGATCTGTCTCTTCAATTTGTGTCAAACACAGACCTTATTTGGAGCTATTTTCCCAAATCCTATGGAGAAATTGCATTGCTTTTTATGGAAGGAACCGGAAGTGGTAAAAATGCTAACTTACTTCCGGGTTTTAGGACGCGTCACTGCGATTCTCTATTGGGTACACATCTAAGATTGTAGAAAGATCATTCATTACTCACAGTAAAACAAACGGTGAAATAAATACAGAGGAATTAATATAAAATAGGCGCATTAGTGACTTACTCTTACATAACCGCTGGCTTATAAAGTAGCAGGGAATAGTTTTAGCGGAGGTATTTTACCGAACAACATGCAGCAGAGCCTCTGAGCCCCGCGGCCGCATCACGGTGCTCGGCCAACGCTTATACCTCATTCACACCAACGCAACTCCGGTTCAAGCTCCGTGCTAGAGCTTTTCAGGTTCAGAACTGGTTCTTCGGTTTAGCTCTGGCTCTTTTCACACCGCCCAGAGTCCGACTGGTGCTGCGTCATTGCGTCATCGTTTGCGTCATTACGCGTGCCTGCTTCATAAAGCCAAACCGTGCGGAAACCCCTCACAGCTCACACCGACAACAACAACAATGGCCGATTGTGCTCCAGCTTCCTCTGTACTGTTAGAAATTAAAATCAATGTCTTATGGCATAATTTAGTTTAAACATACCATCAGCTCAAAAGCTGTTTTATTCTGAAAGAACCAGAAGTTCTCGCACAATCTTAATGCCCAGCTTTTATTCTGAAAATCCTTCATCTAAGTTTTGTTTACAGACGTGGGTAACATATGACGACGTCCGGTGCTACCGTAAATGATGACTGCCGTAAAGTACTTCCAGTATTATTAAACAAATGAATGCAGTCGTTCAAATTGATTAAATACAAAGTCATGAATGAGAGTATGAGGATAAAAGGCATGTGGAGTTTTACAATGAAGACACAACGTCTAAATCCTCTGTTATGTGCGATAACGGACATTGGTGAAAGGAGGGCGGAAGATTACGTCACAGCCCCCAGAGAGGAGGAGCGAAGGGGGATGCAAGCGGGAAAAATCAACGTGTCTCAAGCCTCTTGTGCACGGCCGCCACTGCGAGAGGAAGCGGCAGCCTTTCTCTCCTCACTACCTTCTGTCTGATTCATTACCGCGCCATTTAATTAAAGTACCCATTTGAACCTTATGCCAGAGACTCCATTGTCTCTTACTTTCTAAGCTTCTCCCCTGGACGCGAGAATAACGAATACCCTAATAGTACCTCTTCGGAAGACCAGATTCCCAGTAGGTAGCTGGTCTCTTCAGTGGACCACTGCTGCTTGTTAAGTTTCTCCATCGTTGTGTACAAACTGGATAAAACGCAGGCTTTTTGTTGTTGTTCAGGAGTTGATCCCGCCCCTGCCCCCGCCCCCGCCTCAACGTAAGCGTGACGTATGCAGTGCTTTTGTTCTAGCCGGACAATTTTTTGGTGCTTGAAACTAACCGGATTCCGGAGCTAAGAGGCTGCTCCGCTGCGGTGTGAACAGGAAAACCCGGTGCTTTTCAAGCTCCAGCTCCGAACCGGCCCTGAAACACCGTTGGTGTGAATGAGGTATTAGACCGGCACAGGGGAACAGTTTGCAGAGTTGATTCTTAATACGTACTCTTAACTTAACCACTTTTATCAGAATTGCGTCGGTAAGCACTTGATGCAGACTTTGCCCAACACCATTTGCGCGAAAAAATAGACTACATGAGCACAACAGGGCTGACTCTGAGTAACTTTAAAGCAGCATTGGCACTGGCATGCATTACAATGTCGATGTTTCGTTCAAAACAGTGAATACAAGAAAAGTAAATAACACTTGCTAGTTAAAAAGCAGTAATTAATAACTCAGGTGGCATGCTTACTTGTTTTACGATGGTTTGAAGAGGATCCAACGCAAACATGTGTCCAACTGCTGAATAATCGCTCCAAAGAGGAACAGGAAGTCTCACATCGCGGTATTCTCGTTTGAGGGCGTGTCATGACCGTGGCGTTGACAAAAGCATTTTTATAAAGTTTTCCAAAACGTATTTATAAGAAAGTTCCGAACATGTGATATCAATTTACAAATTAATGAGTTCTTAAAACATGTTGTCATTGTTGCTTAAGTGTTACTTATTTAAAAGCACATTGAAAAAAAAAAAATGTAGGGCAAGTAAATTACATACAAAAATTGCGTTTTGTTGACTTCACCATTTGAACTGTTTTTACAGTGTAGATCCCCTATCTCTGCTTCATCGAACCACCTGCACTCTTATCAGTGGCCTGCAGAATCCCTGTATCTCCAAGTTTGTCTTTTATGGCTCTGAGAATTGATCACAGAGGCATCACTTCAATAAACACATGTGAACTCCCAAATCTGATATCAGTTCCATCCCCAAAAAACGAAATATATAATAACAAGATCATCCATCTATCATGTGCATTTCATTATCTATTTGTCTTTCAATCTAAAATTATTACAAGTATCACGCCTTGCAATACCAATTTGGAGGCGCATTGATCTGTTGTTAATTCCAAAGCTACACATTGAAATTAATTAAAAAAAAATATTCCATGTCTCTTTTAAACCATGCAATATTGCCCTGATGATGAAGCTCATTCACTAACTGTATGGATTAATTGATATCTGCTCCTCCCCTTCTTTCTGTTAAACATTCTGTATAACAGCAGAGAGAGAAAGAGAGACATAGTTATTATTTCAGACTTCATCCTCTTTCACACAGAGAAACGCCTTTTATAAAGCCCGAGAAGATATGGTAGAGAAAATGTAATCTCGGCTGTGGCTATATATCTGGTTTTACGGAACTGTACAGTTCCAAATGGGCCAGATAAAGCCGCACTTGCTCGCCAATTTCTCGCGCGCTCTAGTTTTATCGACGGTGCGCGGAGTGAATGACAAACAGGGACTGCAAGGAAAAGGCTCGAGCACCCTGTCTGGCAAACGATACGCACATTAATATATTATCTATCTTCAAAGAGCTTTTTTGTAGTTTTAGTGCAATTTGAGCCCATGCACAGTCCAGCTAAATGATTGTGGACTGCCACAGAGTGCAGTACAGAGAGGGCTTTCAGCAACTTCCATGCAGCAAGCTTAAAGTGTCGTCAAGCGACACAGGATTACCAAGGCGCAGTCCGGAAATAAGAGGGTTTTTGCTTCAAAATAAAAGCATGGGTACATAAAGTGTTTTTTGAGCTTGAAGCAGTGTGATGATAAATTAGAGGTTTCGGTTTGGAAATGCACACTTGCCTTTTTTCTCCCTGTAGTGCTTTCTCTTTTCTTTAATTTGTATTGAGGATATCGGTGGGGATCTAGGACGAATTATCTTAATCTTTAAAAATGGTTGTTTGTACAATGGTTTTAATTTTCATAAGCTTTATCATCGGCCAGGTACTGCGATAAGGAGTTAACCCTTCAGCATTATCTAAACGTTTTCCTTAACTGACCTCTGATTTATTTCCACTTCCATTTGATATTGTAGTCTTTTTTCAGTGTATATTCTTCATTATAAGTACAATTGCACACATTTCCACAGATCCGATCATTTACACATGACCTGGAGATTTTGGAGACCCCAAAAGTGCAGTCCAGTTGACAGTTTAGTGTGTAATTAATTAGTGCATACATAATGCATGATAGAGGCCAGACATATCATGTGCAGATCATGGATACGTGATATAATGAACAATAGATGGGTTTTATTTTGAAAACCCCATCAGGAAGTTGTACTCATTGATGCTGTCAAACCTGACAGATGTCATGCCCGCTGCGCTATATGGATTAACGGTGCGGGAGAAGCGACCTGCGAGGAGCTTCAGCGGGACTGCACCGTTAAAATAGCGGTGTCAGTGACGGGAATACGGCTTTACCGGGACGTAACTTCGTGTTTATTTTATTGTATTTTTCCTCTTCAGATCTACTCTAGACGGCAGAGTCGAGTTAACAGAGGGTTAGAAACGGAGACTCGGAGACAGAGAGAGGAGTCGACTGTGAAGAGAGTATCCAAAAATCCGTGGTTAGAAATGTTTAATGGTCCAACAACGCAGGAAAGCTAGAGCTGTGGTATTTAAGGACTGTTTAACAAACTCTACCTAACCTGGGTTAATTTTGTATTGGAATACGTGGACTTTTCTGTCCTTCTACCTGGGATATTTGTTCTTGTGGTGGAATTCTTCAATATTACACCTGCGCGAGGACAGCGACCGGCGGGAAAAGGAGGAGCGCAAGAGGAAGCAAAGGAGAAGAAAATAAGCGTTTGAAGGGCAGGGGGGGTCCATTTCACTTTCTTTCTGATGGGATTCTTCCCTCACCCCGCGGATGGAGGGATGAAACCGGGAGGAAAAGACGGAGAGAGTGCGAAAAAGAGAGGAGGAGGATGTAGTCGTCGGGTGCTGTGAGAATGCAAAGCGGACGCACCCCTCTGGAACACCGGATTGAACTATAAACCCAAACGGAATTTACAGCAAGGATATTACACCTTGATATAAACATATATGGGCCATATTCTATTATCTGGAACCTATTTGTGTGGAGTTACAAGTATCATCAACACTAACCGATTTATTGGATTTGGAAACATAATTGTGACCTGACACCCGGCTAACTAAGGCGCCGTAACATCCGGAAAGAGGTAAAGTTTAAGACTCCTATTATCTGTTTTATGCGTGCAAAATGACTGCTCAGTTGTCGGCTCCCCTGCCTATCTTTGTCTCTGTTACAGCAGAGGAATGGTGGTTGCTTGTAGAGGGGTAGAGGGAGAGTTGTTTCTTCATTTTGTTGATGTAAAGACATAGTCTGGAAGCTGAAATGGGACTTGAACAGAGGGTGTGTTCGAATGTGTGTGTGTGTGTGTGTGTGTGTGTGTGTGTGTGTGTGTGTGTGT
>CALSBZ010046679.1:631415-659628 GCA_943591055.1 Gobionotothen gibberifrons | reverse complement strand
TATACATTGAATTGTCTTGGGCAATCCGCAAACCTGAGATATATGCAAATATATGAACCTGACTTTGGCATATATGTGGAAATATATGAGCTATACAGTATATGACACATATATCTCCTATTAATCCACATATATGCACATATGAACCTGACTTTGGCATATATGCAGCATATATTCTGCATATATTTGCCATATATTGGCATATATGTTCGTATACTTTCTTTCCGTGTGGGTGTGCCCGCTCTTTCAAATTCCAACCGCTCGCGGATACAGGAAAACACAACAGACAGAACAAACATACAAATTAAATTACATTAATGTCACCATGTGCACGTTTGCCATCAACAACAAGCTGACAGAGCTCAGGGTTCGCCAAAAGCAGACTAAATAATTGACATTTATTGACAATAAATGTATGTTAATGACTTATACATTTTGTGTGTTGTATTTTTTTATGTAGGTAGGCTATGTAGGCGTATGGCGCAGTGGGTAGAGCCTTGGTCTGGGGTTCAGATGGTCACAGGTTCAAACCCCACTGCAGTCAGCATGTCGTTGTCTCCCTGAGACACTTCACCCCAAATTGCTGTATTGAGTATGTAAGTCGCTTTGGATAAAAGCATCTAACAAGTAACATGTAATAATGTATAATCCTTGAACATAGGTGTAAATAAATTTATATGAGAATATATGTTTTACATATATGTGCATTTATGTGAAACCTATATGTAAAACCTATATGTGCATATATGTGCAACCTATATGTGCCTATACACTGCACCCATATATGTACATATATGTGTGTGCATATATGTGCATATATGGATATATATGTACATATATGTTCAGAGACATATATGTAGGGGTCCAATTTCAGATATGTCGCATATATGTTAAACATATATGTGACATATATTAAAAATATATAGGTTCATATATATTCCTTCCATGTGGGAAGCTGCTGTTGCACTATAGTGTTAAAAAAAGAAAGTATCTCTCGACCACATAGTGTATCATGTTCTAAAAAGGTAAATATATTACACCAGCGATCATGTTAACAGTTTATGTAATGTAGCTCCATACGAATGTTACTTCAGCAGTTCTGCACTTTTGGCCACACATGAATTACAATTACAAACTTCACATATATACTCATGTGTGTATTGGTCTGTAGGTGTATGTGTTTAGTGTATAAATAGACATACTGTATGCAGCTGAAGGCGCAGGGCTCAGCACACACACTGCCAGTTATGTGGGCTCCGATCCACCGGGGCCAGAACACACTGTGCAGGAGCTAGTGAACCTCGAGAGGCTTTGGACTCAAAGTCTTCTTTTTACTGCGAGGTGTACAGCAAGTGTATTCAGAGACCCTTTCTTATAAGGCTGCACAAAATACAGTTTTTTCGAGTGAGGGTATAACTAGAATTGTGATGTTCTTTATAGTGCCATTTGTATTTTACCAGTATACTAAAGGCATCTGTGTACACTTTAATTAATGTTTTATAACGCAAGTAATAACATTATCGGAATATTCAATGTTATCACAAAATGTCCTCATATCGTGCACTGCCATGTCATACACTTTCCACACGACTGCTGTGACCTGCACGGATGGGACAATTGGCAACTTTTGCAATACAACTGCATTTAGCCCCCCCCCCCAAAAAAACTGGCTTATTTTTGACACCACTAAAGTGGTATGTCACTTAAATAGTGAAAAGAAACAGAATTATAAAAAAATGTTCTGCTGTTTCCTCGAGCAACCTCAATCGTGGCTGATCCCACACCTTCCGGTATTTAGAAAAGATGGCGGTTGTTGCGTGTGAGAAGTTAATTTTTTCAAGTTTCATACGGTAAGTGATGAGTTCCCCATCCAAGTACTCACTTGTGCATTTACAACAATACAAATAATAACAGTATCAAAGTACGTGAATTGAGACACAGCACAAGTACTATGATGCAGCAAAGAAATTGCAATCACCATATAATATTTCCCTTATGCAATGCATGTAATCTAATCTCTTTGCAGGGATGCAGTGATTTAGAACTAAGTTATAGCCATACTGTTTGTGTTTTCCCCTCTGGCTTGCTGTTGATATAGCAGAACAAACAAGTGAGTTGCATATGGATTTTAATTAGTTCAGAGGCCAGGCACTCAGGCTGAAGAGGCCACTGATTTCACATCGTATAGAAAACAAAGTCAAGCTTGTAAACACAAATCTTTTCACACCCTCCCTACATTTATGTCTACAAATCTCAATCCAATCTTTTTGAGATTATATTAGCTAAATGAGCACATTCTGGGGTGTATTTTTCCCTCTGAGCTTTTTAATATGATTGCTGGTTTATCAGGTGAGATGCAAATGTTTGAGGAATAGCAGTCAGAAGCACTTTAACTGCTAATGAGACTTGTGAGTATTGATACACATCTCTAAGGTTTGGAATGGATTCTGGCCGAATAGTGAGGCATTTTCCAACGCTCGTGGAGCACATCTTCTAACTCTAATGCCCAATAACTCTGATTATGAATCACGTAATTGAGTTAAGAAGGAAGCAATATTAAGTCAATATGTGAGGAATAGACCGCAATCAAAAGCCCATTACTAACGCACCATTTGTTTCCATTGGACGAAGTGTGTTTTTTGTTTTCCTTTTTGTTATTTAATTAACATTTTAATATATTACCTCATCTAGAAGAATGTTGCCAAGAATAAATGGTCATTTTGACAAAACAAACAAGCCATAAAACAAATTAACGCTGCTATTACTAGAGACGGGGACAATTGTTTAGCCGATAAGGAAAAGAACATGTGTTCCACTGCTGAGCAGACCAAGTATGGGTCAGCGGTTTGGTATCAAAAGATTGGAGTCATTTGATTCTGACATTTTTGGAACCGACATCACCGAGGTGTTTTTTCAAACTCAGACACGATTAGGGCATCATTCAAAACAAATGCAGCCCATAAAACGTTTCTTTTGATTGCATAATTATTGAAAGAGGAAATCACCATGGCAATTAATAACCTTGAAACATTATTTTGGTTGTTCTTGATAAAAAAATGTCCCCAGATAAATACAATTATTTTGTTGGGTATTCTGAATCAAAGTAAAATAAAAAAACATTGCAAAGACAACTCCTTTGGAAAAGTAATCACTACAAACTATTCCACATAGCACATACATTGCTATAGTTTGTGATATATTTAGTTTTTTAATCTTTTAAATAACTAAGGGAATTCTGCTAATTTTATTTTGTCTTGTTATCAATTTTGTAGTCTCTTGTTGTGATTTGTATGGTCTCGCTTGGTGTGTATTATTTAATATTAAAATGTATTAAAAAAAATTAAAAGTAGTGCACAATAAAAAAATGTAATTGCTTTGGACAATCTCCTTTAACCCTCTGAGACCCACGGGGCGTATACGATCCCAAATATCACGTTGTGTTCAAAGCGTCATAACTTCACAGCTGTTTCAGCCAGAGACATGCCGTGTTTTTCCTCTCAAACTGCAGAAACTGCAATAAACAACTCCGTTAAGTTTTTCATTGAGATGCGTTTCCTTATTTTGGTGAAACGTTTGAGCGTATAGTTTTAAAAGATGCGGATAGTCTCACCTTGATTCTGGCGCATTGCTTATCGTTTTGTATGTTTTATAGATCTATTCTCATCCACCATCTTTGTTTGTGACGTAAATAGTCAGAGTCACGTTTCTGAATCGGACACTCTGAGTGGATGCAGTCACAGCCAATCAGAGTCTGATTCAGAGGGTTGCCTGTCAGTTCCATTGTTATGTTTACTGAAACAAGAGCCGGTATAATTCCACGTGCAAAAACAAAATAAAAGTTGGAATACGTTATTTTAGTGTTTTGAAAGTAGACAAGGTATGGCAAGGACGTTTACTACAGCTGAGGCTTTGGAGCTGATTTTTCAAGGTGACGATGTCGATGAAAATTCAGACAAATCTTCTCAGCATGCCATGTGTGATTGTGGACAGGAACTACCATGATATATATCATGTGTAGTTTTGACCAAAAAAAAGACAATTCCTGGCAAAGAAAACGCCCATGGACACTGCCCAAAAGAATGGGCATAACTAATGAACAGAATAAGTTAGAATCTTCTAATCAGTTCTGATACAATGATAATAAATGTGTGCAATTGTCTGTGTTGAAGTGTTTTCAATGTTATGGTTAGCAGTTATTTTTAATGAAATAAGTAAAAAATTCAAGCTCCGTTTTTATATTGTATATAAGTCTCTAATGAGTGACATATATCATTAGCTGAGGTTGTGTTGATTTCTGGGATGTGTACCACTTTATTATACTGTAAAGAAATGACAATTTATAAGGCAAAATACAAAAATATACAAAAACGGAAATGTCCTATGTGGGTCTCAGAGAGGGTTAAACCTACAATTATAGGCACCAACACGAATGGTACCCCTCCATTTGTTACTACCTGTGTCCTTCTCACGCTGCATTGATTCTATATTCCTCAAATGGTCCCTTGACAGAATGTGTCGTACAGTTTTAGCTTTCATGAAAGCCTTGTGTATTTATTTATTGTTATTATAGTGCCAGTTTACCTTGGTGAGATGCAAAATGAGGCACTTTATTGTCACCATTTGAAACCATTGACTCGAGAAAACGTAAAGGGAACTGTCAGAAGACATGAATAAAGTAAATATATAACAGCTCTTCATCGTCTCCAGGCCTCTGTCTATCTTACATACAGTAGACAGCGTACATGGTGTCCCTTTACGTTGCTCAGTGCATAAAGCCTTCATTTCCCTATACAACATCTCAGCCAGTTCAACCTTTTTGTCCCTTTTTTCTTGGTACGAAAACACAGAGGAGGTTTTTTTTTAACGATATTTGTTGGTCTACCGATCGCCAAACATGTGTTCCAAACTGGAGAAGTTAAGTCATTGAGGGTTAAGATATAAAACTTGGTTTTAATAAAAATGTGCAAGTTGTACGATGAATGACATTTAGCAACATTATTTTGCGCATCAAATCAAAAGTTCCTGCAGAAACTCCCCACCCTTGAAAACTTATTTTGCTCTTCGTAACACATGCAAACAGGCTGGAATGCATACAATACCTCTGTCCCAGATACACACATACACACACACACACACACACACACACACACACACCAAAACACAAAGCAAAACACACTGCTGCAAAATACATATTCTGGCCTATTTCTGAAAATAATGGAACGTGTGTGTCTGATGTCCTTTGAAGTCTGCTGACATTTTGTTGCGAGATACATAATTATGCACACACACGCACAGTGCATGTGTGTGTACGCTGGCCAGTTTAACAGGGCGGGAGATCAAAGGTGTTTGTGTGTCTGTGGCCAACCATCTTCTCATGCTTTTTTCTCCAACTATTTGCAGTTTTTCCGAGGTTTGGGGAAATGATTTTGGGTGAAATCCAGTGCTGTCCCGGTAGCTGGGACCCGAAATATCATATCACCAAAAAACAAAACCGTCAAATACAGTTAGACAGATTTTGATCATGGTTGTTTTTTCACACCAAAGTTTGTCCTGATATATTAGTTATAAATGCTGCCCTGCCACCTCTTAGGAATATCCCCAAAGGCCCCTATGTATGTGGTTTGCTTATTTCCTAGTTCAGACATTATGGACGAGCATACCGTTTGACATTGTTAGTGTTGACAGAATGTGACTCTGTGAAGTGTAAACAGTGCAACCACTATTTAAATAGGTGGGACATTTTTCAGATGTTATGCTCAGTGGCTTAAAAAATACAGAAACCTGTTATCACACTTACATACAGTATATGGAAGAAAGGCAATTCCATTAAAATGTTCTGTTGAAAAGTGTGTTAGTTGTGTTGTGCTTGTTGTTTCTGTTGCTCTCTCCTTCATAACTACATTTGAATGGCTTATGTTATTGGTAACACGAATTACCCCAGTTCTGAAGCAAACACCTCCATTAAAGGTCTAGTTGAAACATTTGTTAATAAAGGTTTATCCACACATGCCAGTTTACCAAAATCAATAGAGCTGTGCATATATGATGTATTTTGTGTAGGCCGACCCGGAAGTAAGCATCGCAAGGGCCACCTCGACTAAAAGCAATGGGATTTTTTTGTTGGATTTTGGAATATTGATATCTTTGGCAAATACACATTTATGATAGTTACACGTAATAGTTCAAGCGTCAATATAATAGCCACACGTAAAGGCTAACGTAAGGCCATAAAGAAACCACATCACGGTCGCATGACATAGTTTAGTAGTGTATTTGATCACTTCATCACCATCATTGTTGTTTTGAAACATATAAGGTACAGACAATCACCAGCTGTGTATTTACTGACACATTTTATCTATCTAAGTTTGTGTTTACCATAGACTTGTTTTAATGGAATCCAACCAACAACTCATTCAAAAAGTTATTGACTTTGAGATGAGGGATCCCGGAAGTGCTAAAATGTAGACTCTTTTCCAGGTTTAGGACTCATTCCTGCACCACTCCATGGTGGTCTTGGTATCAGTGGAGTTAATCGATAGTGAAAGTATCTGTAAACATATCTTCTTTAGAAAACAACACCTACATTAAATGATTAAATAAGGTAAATGAAACCTGTGTTTTGAATAATTTGGGCAAAGCACAACATTTCACAAAAATCCTGTAGATTCCATGACATCTTGCTCTAAACTCTCCCCTTCTGTATGCAAATGTGTAAACTGCATAAAACGTTCTATATATGTGCCATTCAGCCTTCTTTCTCTCAGTTTGTTTGTGGATAAACCATCTGCTTGGCTCGCCTGTGAAAAAGTATTCATCATGAAATATCACCACAAATGGCGCCCAATGGATTTAACAGCATGGAACAAATAACAGTATTATTGTGAGTGGATTACATGTACACATCCGTGAGCCACCTGCTTCGTGAAATCAAAATGGCACGAATCCCAAATGAAATAAATGGATACAACTTTGTTTCATGGCAGGGGATTAAGCCTGTGCTGCTGACTAAGTGAGGGAACTAAATGAAAATACTAAGCAGATGTCAGGTTATCTATTTGGTAATGTAACTGTTAATCCAGACTGTAGGGAGGATAATCCCCTTCTTTAAAACAGACTACCTGGTAACTGTGACCAGTTGTGACCAGGCAAGTATTAGTTAGGGTTAGGGTTAGGGTTATCAACTTAATGTGCAGTCATTTGAAAAAGTCACTCAGAAAAAGATACACAAGAGGATGTTCCAATGTTTTACTGAGAAAGGTTCTGGGAATATTGTTATCTAATGCATAGCTTTGATTTCAAATGAAGCTACCATACATCATATTTGAAGTGTAGACAATAAATCAAGTTTTTAGCACAATACCTGCCTTTTACTTATACTAAGAAATATGACTGATAGTTTTATGATATCGGGTTTTCTGTCAGGTCTTCTGTAGACTGCTACACATGTTCCATAGAAGCGTGAATCAGTGAAATGGCAAACTAGAAGCGTCATATATACTGTACATATGTCATCTTCCCATTTTCTCTGTTTTATAAACCAGGCTTAAATTCAGTTTTTTATAGCATTGCTTTCTAAGAGAGTTCTCTCAGAACTATATGTACTGCTGTACTGCACCATATAGGAACTATGCATTCTTACATGTAAAAAGAAAATTGTGATTGTTATTATTATATATATCATGTGTTGCCATATATTTCAGCCCACAATGCATAATACTACATTTGCATTTGATATGATTAGTTGATTGACAAAGAAAATGAGTTTTGCATATATGTTTAAGATTTGTTACTGTTTAGGCCAACTCAATGTGTAAAAATGTCCAACGTATGCTGGTTAAAACACTCAAACATAGGCATGTACTGCTTTTGGTATTGCATATCCTTCTTAATCCAGCTCATGGTCACCACTTCTAATTTCATAGGCTTTACCAGTAACCTGTAAACGATTGACAGATGAACTAAAGATGAGTATAATCCTAAACTGTGTAACATTTGAGAGTCACCTTTTCGTCCTGTGACACTAGCACTTTGCACTTTCACTACGCTGTCAAACTAATCTCACTCCTCTTTTGTCAGCGCCACGCTCTTTCAGAGGTGTTGAATGTGGAGCTGACAGCTTCTCGGGTGACAGTGTTTGCACGTTTGATTGGATGTTTGTCCTGAGCTCCTTGCTACTGATGCAGATGTGTGTTACAGTCTACGTTGGTAAGGCCCTTCTTTCTGCATTTGGAGAAATTCAGCATCTATCAGACATATTTTCTTTTCCACACGTATACTTCTCTCCGTCTGCTGTTAAAACAATTAAAGTGAGGCGGCTCATTAAAACAGAGACCCAGGAATCTTGTGATTCTGCTGTGTGGGAGGTTATTGTTCCAAAACAGCAAATATTTATTGGAGAATGGCTTTTTAAGATCCTGACATCTCAGCATTCTGCGAAAAACATCGTGATCGATCCACAATCTTTCATCTTTAATGTGAAGTGCTTCTCTATTAGAAACATATAACCTACCAAAATACATGGAGCATGAAACACAGTATTATCATCAAGATGAAAAATAACAAAATGTTTGGCATCAACTACCAAGTAGATAATAAATAAAACGTACATCTTAACTCCATCAGAATTTCAATAAATTACCAATATATATTTTTTCTTTGAACATGATAGACCTTACCTCCATACCACATAACCTTTGTTTAATGAAAGGGTCAATAAGCAATATATATGCAGTAAAAAGACGAAAGATGATATGGATATGGAGAAGTGATTTTCCAGTTACTAAGCAACAATGTTGGGTTATGTTAATAACAAGCTGCCACCCAATACTCAAGGCTGAACTCTGCTCTGATACCCAGTTAGCGGAATCCTTGAACCTGCCTGTAATGAGGAAGAGTCAGAAACAAGAACCTTCTTGTAACTAAGACGAGACTGAACTCTATTCATTCAAGAGCGCCAACTGACAGTCCAACATGTGAGCAAAAGAGTTGAATCAGGAAAAGAGATGTATCTTTTTTAAATAACTTTGTTAGTTGTATAATTTGTGATTTACAATAGATTGTGCAGGAATGAGTCCTCAATCCCCAAACATTTGTTGCATTTTATCACAAAATTACGTCTGTGGTTAACACAGGTTTAATAGATTTTCATGGTTTATTCTAAGACATAACATATGTCCAAAGACTCTATGTGACATACTAACAGCAGTTGCTAACTGCTGACTAAATGAGACTACTAAACGCCGGACATTAGCCGCCTTTAGCTTAGCTGTGTTGACGTGAAATCATTTGACTGTGGTGTAGTTTGTTTATAGCCTAAAGTTAGCTTTTAACTTCTGGCTTTTGCAATCACGCTTTAGAAATCTTAAACATTGTTTTAATATGTGGATATCATCTTGCTGAACAAAACGTGTAAGTACCATAACCGTTGTTTGCAACAGATCTTATTTTCCTTGATATTTCAAAAATGTTGTGGAAAATTCTCAATGCTATTGTCGAAGGAGTCTTAGCTATGTTAACTTCCGGTAAGTATGACACAAATATTTCATAACTGCCAGTGTTTCCCCTAGGATGGAGTCGTAGCATCGGTGCTAAGGCACGTGGGCCCAGCATAATGTGAGCGCGGAGCACGTGGAATTTTTTAGTGTGTGCACGTGCGAAGTGCGCAACGCCAATTTGTTTCTATGTGTCTGCCAGCACAAGAAAGGCTCTTGAGGCCTAGTACCAGGGCCGGTTCTAGACAATTTGCTGCCCTAGGCGAGATTTTATATATAAAGAATAAATGAAAAATCTCTACAAAAGACAAATACACTACAAAAACAGAAACGTATTGACATAGGTAATAGACGTCAAAATGGCTTCAAATGTATTCAGTATTGTATTGCTGCGCCGCCGCTATTTGTATATAGGGGAAACACTGACTGCAGCACGCCTCTTTCTAGCAACATATCTAGCAAAGGGTTGGAAAAAGGAAGAAAAAGAAAACATGTCTTTATTTTGGTTCAAGTACATCGGCATCTTTACTGTATGGTATGAAAGTGAAGAGAAATAAAAAAAACAGGCTGTATGAACCTTGCATTCATGGCGTTATGCAATTGTACTTGTGTTCAAAGTTCCCCTCAATGTGTTCACATTCAATACAAGCAAAGCAAAACATCAACATAGGTTCTTTTTATTTTAAATGTACTTAAAATGGAATACTTCACAGGTTGTGACCAAGAGGTGTTCTTTAGGTTTTGAATGGATCTGTGAAAGTCTGTAAAGCCAGTGAGGATGCTTCTTGCTGTGTGTCTCCGGCTGCCTCAGCTTGTGTGAAAGAAGCTTAAGAGAATCTAAGTCGCGAGCAAAGGGATTTCAGACGAAGCCCCGGAACTTTACTGTGTGTTGGTGCTGAATGTGCATCTGGGTAGGAGTGATGCTGAGGTTTTAAGGAGTTGGGTGCCCACATTCTTAGACTTTGTCTTACATTCTAAGCTTCTGTTTGTTGCTTTTTGGAGCCTTTTGGTGAATGGTGAAAACCCTCCTTGTTGTCCATCACAAGTGTAGGACTTGCCAGGAATGGCATGAATCTAAGGCCCATTGTCCACATAAGATCTTTCTCTGGCATAAAAGTTTTGAGCAGAACCTCCCAATGTTTCATCAAAATAAAACACTTTGAGTTCCGCTGCTTTTAAAATACAGACTAGCTTTGGCCCTTGATTGTATCTATCTATATGGGCTTTAGACTTATTTGACATGGTTTTTTCACCATGATCACCAACAGGAAGATTCTTGCTTTAACACTTTGTATGAATGAGCTTCACAGCTCAGTCTGAGAGCCATAGAGCAAAAGGACGATACAATACAAAAGTACAATGTTCATCGTTAGCAACATCTGTGGTCCAACCTGCCAATCTGAACAAAAAAACATGCTTTTGGTCCTTGTTGTAAAAGAAAAAAATGCCTTTCCTCCATTTGCTAAAGTGACGTCGCCAGCACTTTTGAAAGTTGAAATATTTTTTTACTTGAGAAGCTCGGAGTGTTTGCTAAATTACATTTTTCCGAATTGTCCGCATCCGTCGGTCTGCCCTAACACCTCATTGGAATCCATTTTAAAAAGACCAAGGCACTATGTTGACCTGGGTCCTAAGGTAAGGTAAGGTACGTTTATTTATATAGCACATTTCAGACGCAGAGGCAATTCAAAGTGCTTTACATGATCATTAACACATGATAGTAAGACAACAGAGAGGAACACAATAAATAAACATAATGGAATAACAGATTAATAAAAACAATGCATTAATGAGATACAAAATAGTTTAAAAACAACATTGTAAATACGGTAGGTGCTAAAACAAGTTAAAAGGCTTCTGGGTAAGCAGCTTTTTACAGCTGCTCAGCGTTGGTGAAGACCTCAGGTTTTCTGGAAGTGTATTCCATTTGTGGGGAGCATAAAAACCAAAAGCAGCTTCAGCGTGTTTGGTTCTGAGCCGGGGAACAATGAGTAAGCCCCCCCCCCGATGATCTCAGTGCTCTGGGGAGCTCGTAACAGGGCAGAATGTCAGACATATATTGTGGTCCCAAACCAGAAGGTATGGCTGCATGGCTTTGACTCATGTGAGCAAATACCTTGCATACCATTGTTTCTCATCAGGAGTACATTGTAGGATTATGTGCTTAGAGGGTTGCTGGCGGCTCTGAGATTATTCGTCTGCTGGCAGACAATCCCATGCTCAATTCATCACAATATGCACACTACTATACGCCTAAAGGCTTAGTGCAGTTACTGGCCTATATGTTGGGTCAAAAGGTCCTGAATCAGCCGTTTGACTTCTGTTTTACTGTATACAAATTATTATTCCGTAAAATGACGGGCTCTAGCAAATGTTGATTTTTACGTTGGAATCCTCTTTTGGGTCATCTGTTATATAAATGTAATTTGTGGTTCTGTAAGATTGCTGCTGGACTGTCCTCTTAATATCTGCATGCCTCCCACTGTTATGAAATGCTAAACCCTGAAAAATATGGCTTGAAAAATAATATTTCTTTACATAAAACCATGTTGTGAAATATTGATATCATTAAATCTATGAAGCAATGACGCATCCACCAGTAGAGTCTCTACAAATACTCTACTACTTATAATAATGTGCAGAATTAACATAATGATACACAGTATAAGGGATGAAAGAAAAGAATTGTAGTTTTTGTAAACGTATCTTTTTTGTAACCAACATTTACTATCTATTCATGTTTATTTTCTGGGACAACACAATGTACCCATTAACCCAGCTGCAGTAGCCTGACTGCACTGACACTGTACCAGTTGGCCCCGTGGCTTTGTCTAGCGGCTCAGGCTGCAGTTACTGCACTGGCTCGGTAATCCAAAGAGCCCTTACTTTCGGAGCCCTCCCCCCCTGTCACAGAGACAGGCTGGCTAGCCTTAGCTAAAGCAGAATGTAAGATGTACGCTCCAATTAATTATTTAAAAACAATACTTTTTTTTATCAACTTTTTAATAATGTTTTCACACTATCTTGGCAAGATGGCACACACATACAAATACAACTTGTACAAATGGGAAAGCAGAAAAAGAAACAAGGCAAGATGCCCCTTCCTGTGCAATGTTTCCTTTGTGGATTTGTGTGTTAGTTATACAGATTATAACCAACCTTTCATCCATTTTAAACATCTAACCTTCATTTACATCATTTATTCCTCTTTGTTGCACCTAAATGACACACTTGAAACATTCTGATCTATTACATGTCGAACCCTTTAGGCACGAATGTGATTAACTTTAGACAAACAGTAACATAAATTACAATCGACACCGTTAAGGACAAGCCTGGAAATAAAGTAGCACAAATGCTATGTAGTTATATTTCTACAGCAGTTTCAAATCTTGACACATGCAATACAAAGAGGGGTTTGATCGTCCTCCGACACACTCTGGCTTCCCACCATGACAGGGGGTGGATGGAGTCCGATGCACTGAGGGATGATGGGAAGGGAGAGGGAGTCTGGTGGGCAGAGATGTATGGATAGATGGATAAAAAGAGAAATAGAGGGGGGGGGGGGGGGGGGGGGGGGGTTGTCATAGAAATAGAGGGATGAGAGATGACAAACGCAGAGATGAAAGATGATCCAGCTGGAGAGACCCAACACACACACACACACACACACACACACACGCACTATGTTGTCATCTGGTGTTTACATTTCTACACAGAGCTATGGGATATAAAAAGCATGATGTAAGTCTGGGAATGATGGGAAATGACTCTCAGATGTCCAGGTTTATTGTTCTCTCATTACTATGACGTTTAAAAAATACAAATGATATGAAAGATTTAAAAGATAAAAACGTATGTTCCCATGTATTGGTCAATTGTTGGAATCGTTTATTTAACAAAACAAAATGGAAACAGTTGAAACAGTCAATCTCATTTACCAACCCAGGATGGATGTCAGGACAACCAAACATAGCTTAGTTTTTCTAACATTTAAAAATGTACACACTGAAAAATGTAAAGATATAAAGTTGGGTTTCCATCTCGAGTAACATCTATTTTTTTGTTTTACGTCATCCTAATACTTTATTGTAACTTTTGTCAGTATAATTACTTAAATGAAGGTCAACGGGTGCTAATTCATCAGCTGTTGCCAAGTCCAAGTCAGTGAGTTATGCTGCATGTTCACACTCCTGCAGTCTGACGATGTTTAGATGAGCTCTCAGCCAGTCGCTGTGTAACTGAGCTGCATTTAAACAGCTGGTGTTTGTTGTGTGCTCTTTATACTGCCGTCACTGGTTTCAAATCCTCTATGAACTAATGATTCAACTAACAGAAAGGCTTGCAACTATTTCTTTTAATTAGTTTTTATTGGGCTGCACGATTCAAAAAAGATTACTAATTTGTTGGACTGATATTGCAACTGAGATTGATTCACAATAATGGAGGGATAGATGATGTTCACATTATTAATTTGCTTGATTTAGGAAAATACATTAAAATGATCAATCAAATATCATTTCATAAGAGGATCTGTAACAAACAAGTTTTTTATAATAAGTCTTTGGAATACTGTTCATGTTTGTAGGCCAGGATGTTTTTGCAGCTCCGCAATACTTCATTTCAACTTTTACAATTATTCAACCTTTAAATACGGAAGAGGATGAAAACGTATTGGGATCCGAGTAAACGTTTTTTTTTTTTTTATTATGACTTTTTTCTCAGATCTCTGAAATTAAATCATAATTCGGAGATTAAAGAAGATTTAGAATTCTGACTTCAATCTGAGAACATTTGAATTCTAAATGTAAATCAGAATTCTGGGGATAGTCAAAATTCTGAGATTAAACTTAAGTTTCAGGGTTCTGACTTGTTTCTTAGATCTCTGAGATTACATTTGATTTACATTTTGAATTCAAATTTCAGATTTTTTCCTAACAATTTTCGGTATTAAAGTCAGAATTCAAAGAAAACAATCTGGATTCTTCTGTATTTAACATATATCGTGCCTTCTTAGATTTGAGTATTGCAGCAGTCAGATTTGCAATTTTGATAACAGTTTGTTGAATTATGCAGACGGAGCTCCTACATGATTTGCATTGAATCCAGAAAGTTGCAGCTTTGGAGCTACGTTACACCCACTCCGGCTCACACTCTCCTGCACTCTCTGAGTTGTGTGACCTCCTCTGATCACCACACCTCAGAATTATACACTAAGTGCCTGTGTGGCAGCACTAATTACCCTTAGTCGTTGCAGTTGTATATTATTCAAATGTGTATCCTTTATCCGTCAATGTGCAAAGATAACACAGATTGCAGTTTAAAGATACACTGAGTCAGTGCCTTCTTTATTGTCCCTGCTGCAGTGGGGAATACAGTGGTAAATAATAAAATGAAGGCTTCCAGGCCACGAGTAGTAAAACCGCAATTGCCTTTTAGACAACAAAAACACTTCTTCCAAATTATCACATGTCTGCCCCAAAGGCTTCAGAAGATATGTCAGATACACATATTGTATGTAAACTCTGTGACACTAGGTATACATAACTACAGATGAAGCACTTAATTTCGGACAGTTTGAAACGCAAGGGCAGTGATTGGTAAGTGGTCTGCCCTCGCTCAAGGGAAAGCCTCCAGCTTGACTTGAGACCGCCCCCATTATAAATACATGTAATTATAATGAAGCCAGCTGCAATGGATCATTGAAAACCTGAAATAGAAAATCTGGCAACGCCCTCTTGGAAAATAGTGGGAGGGCTTGACCTTCCTCGAAACTGGTAGTAGGCAGGAACAGGTAAGCTCGAGTCCGAAATTAAGTGCTTCATCTGTATATATATAACCAGGAAATATGTATAAATGCTGGCACAGATGATACAAATGATCCAAGAACAGATGAAAACATCTGAGGGCGGCCTCAGGTTTAGATGTGGCATCACGTTTGTTGTTTTACCCGGGTCAAGCTTTCCTCGATAGCTAATACGCTATAGCTAAAGGGTCTACTAATGTTTTATGTTTCTCTTAATGTATTGACTTACACAATATTACATGACATACTTACATTCACTTCAATACCGTACAGGAGCAATTTGGGGTTCAGTATCTTGCCCAACTCTTCGGGGAGAAACTCCCTCTGGAGAGAACTTTTGGATTTTAGCCTTTGCAGACCATTTACATGCACACAAACCTGTATGATACTTAATACAAGTGTTAAAAGGGCATAATAGGGCCCTTTCAACACTTTTATTAAGAGATTATTCAATATTTCTTTATTCAGAAGTTGAACTACCATCGTAATATTTATAATCCTATTTATTTCATCTCAGAACGCTGGTCACCCTTGGAATGTATTCTACCCCCTGTTTGCATAAAACAACAACGCTTAAGCTCCTTGCAACTTCTTTGAAGGTTTTTTTGAAGACCTATTAAATATGATCATATTTGCACAATCAACATCACTTTAATATATACCCCCTTATATATACCCTCTACTGGACTCTATGGGTACTACCCTCCCTGCGAGCATTCTCCCACTGAAACTTCTATAGACGTAGCCGGCCTTGGGCGGGTCTATCTGAATGCGTGCACATCACACCGTATAAAAGGAGGCCTCGCCTCCTGACTATCATCCTTTTCTCTTCAGCAGCGGAAGTGATTCCACGAGAGACTGAGACGTTTGAAAGAAGAAGAAAGAGTTATCATACCTCCAGGGAGTCGCCACTGCTAGAGACCCGGGCCTGTCCTTCGTGCCCTAGCTGAAATAGCGGGCGCCGATCCCCACCACCTTTGCTTCGAGTGTTTGGGGGACCAGGATATGGCCGCGGCGGTGCCATTCACGTTCGCCATTCCTTCCGGGTCCGGCGTCCATGGAAGTCCACCGACCAGGGCGGTACTCTCCCTGGATGATGATCATGGCGGTGGGTGTGTGGGCTACTCACTCATTGCTAGAGATGCCCCCGCCTCACCAGGTCAGAGCGATTATTGGGCCGCAAGGCTGAATAAGTAGTTGCTCCACGGGCCTTGCCCCAGGCCCGGTTCCCCCGGGGACCGATGCTCGGTGGCTTCACATGATATAGGTTTGACCCTACTTCATCACAGGTCGCCGCCGCTGCCCGCCGTGTGATGTCCCTGGGATATCACGCCACGTGGCACTTTCCAAAGAGGACCGTGTTGATCTCCTGGGAGCCCCCGTGTTTTCGGAAGGGCTCTTTGGATCGATCTCCTTGCTCACGGGATAAGGAGCAATCGCAGCGTGGCTGCTTCTTGCCCATCCCCAGAGGAAGAAACACTGTCCTACACTCCCCCCCCCCTGCTGTAAACCCCAGTAAAGGGAGCCAGCAGGTGGGCATGTGCACGTGAGTGGAATAAACCGAGTGCTGTCAAAGCACTGTGCGGGTTCAAGAGACGCTATTGCCGGCGTGCTGTTGTCAGAGAACACACCTTGCCTGGTATAATAGCTCCGATTAATGCATTTCGCCGTTGAATGGGAAATACAGAGTGCGTCCGTGCGCTAGCATGTTATGTGGAGCGCACGGCTGGCCTTAGATGCACCGAACAGCTGTTTGTGTGCTTCGGGGGCGGGGTGATCGGGAAAGCTCCGTCCAAGAAACGCCTGGCAGACTGAGTCTGAGTGTGGGGCATGGGCGCTGGCACTCTCCATGCGATCCTTAGGGACTCGGGGAGGTGGCCGCACAGTGAGCCCATACGGGGCTGGGGGTTCTCCCCATCCGCCTAAGGGCGGGGGGGGCCCCCATCACTGTGTTTTGAGCGCACCTTCTGCGAGGTAAGCGCGGCAGAAAAGCCGGTCAGGGGCAGTAGGGTGGAATGTTGTTGTTGGACGACAGTGCGCGTATACATAGGGTTACAATACGTAACCCAACATTATCAGAGCAACAAGCTGAGCTAGCTCGGTTATCCTGCTGTGATCTGATCAAGAATGATTGTGATTGGTGGTTTGCTGTGCATGCAGAGCCTGCATGTCACTCACTCAAGTACCCCTGACATGAGAGCCACGCAAGTTTTCCTTTTGTAGCAAGCAGCAAAATAATTGTAACATGATGTGCTTGAGTTTATTTGCCTACTTAATATCGCACGTCCTAAAAAATAAATATCACGTCATGCGATGTAAATATCGTGCAAGTGCATAACGCAATTCCCCGGCCGGAAGTGCCCGGAGTTGGGGACTGGCTTCAGTAGAAGCTGCTGGGAGTCTGGAAAGGCTGGAAGTACAAACATGAACGCAGCAGTGAAACTAAATTCCAAATCCCACGGATGCTTTGAAATCAGAGTTTTCATAAACTGTTGTGTGTCTTCCAGCGAAGATACATAACAGTTTATCCTCTGAGGGCACAGCTAAGGGGATCACTGTTTCACTGTGTCCTCCCCCCCGCTGCTATCACAGTAGGACCACCACAGCACAGCATGGATAATACCGCCGACGTTGGCCCATGGGAAAATCCCATCAGTACCTTGACTTAACCATTCAGTAGCAAAATATGTTTGGATCTTTATAACCCTATGACTGATATCATGTTGGGGTAATTGGTTGGTATATATGTCTATAAAAAACATAAATGTGTGTATCTAAACACAATCCATGCTGTGTTCTTTAAACTAAAGAACAAACAATCCGGCAGATGTCCTGTGGCTGTGCAGCCTAGTTATAGCTTCTCCTAGTTTGGAGTTACATAACACATTGAATAATTGAACGTAATTCTTTTTTGGGAGATGTGTTTCCATGGATGGAATTGTCATTCCCGTTTCACGTGGGGATTCTTTGAAGCTTTTATCTTCATCAGGAACCCATGTTGAGTCAAGTTACCGCGGCATGTCACCCCAGGTACCAGGACTCATTAAAAAATACATGCGTTCCGGCAAAGTCCAGACTATAACTGAGTATTTTTGCCCTGGGGACGTAGACTCATTACACCGCACGGATTGTGTCTTCCCATTGGGAGTCCAACAACATATATATGTAATGATGTTGTCAACTGTGCAATGCTTTGTGCTCTTATGGATTTAATCAAAGTTTAATGCTGCTGGCGTTGTCACAAGCAGCAGTTTGATGCTGACTGCATACAAAAGCTTTTCTAATAACAGCAGACATAAACAAGGTAGATTTAAAGCATGTACTGGTGGAGACAGGTATCACAGCATTTGTATTTTAACCATATACCTCAATATCAATATTGTGGCAATATATACAAGTTGACTATTGGTGCTTTCATAAACTATTTACGCATTGACCTTTAAGATAAATATATATTGGTTATAAGTAGGGATGTCCCGATCACCTTTTTTTGCTCCCGATCCGATTCCGATCATTTGATTTTGACAATTTGCCGATACAGATTTTTCCCGATCCAATCTTTATGCAATGCATTAAGAGAAAAAAAAGGAAAAAAGCATTCAAGTTGTCCCTTGAGGTTATTTTTTTTATTTAAATGACAGTACCCAACTACCCATTCTATCCAACATGGATATAGCTTCTTTTTTTCACAGCAGCATTGGATCAGTTCAGTTGTGCTGCATTGGATCAAAACAAAAATAAAGCTTATCAGTACTCGTTAGCTTACTGCTACTATTAGACACTGCGCCCACTCTGTTGCCAGATTTGAGAGAAATAAGCAACCAGGTCTATGAAAACAAGCCCCAAAGAAGCAACACATACATGATGTTGTGTAATTTGAAACCAAAACTAAGGCCTCAGGATGACTTTAAGACTTGAACATGGTCATTTTTGTTTTGTAACATTAAATTCCCGATCCCCTTTTTTTTCCTCCCGATTCCGATCTTTTGAAAATCACGTGATCTGCGCCGATCCCCGATCACGTGATCGGATCGGGACATCTCTAGTTATAAGATAAGATAATATTTACTTTATTGATCCACATTTGGGACATTTTTCGTCACAGCAGCATGTTAAAACAAAGCATTGCACATCATTTGAAAATAAAAGGACAAAAAAATAAGCCAACACAAAATATAAAGATCTCAAAGCAGAACATAAAAAATAACTTAAAATGAAAAGATATACATGTTGACAGTGAAAGATTAAAATCTGTAGACTATCCGTCAAACAAACACATGAAGGTATGCATTGCAGGTATGCAACTAAAAGAAACGTTCAGAAAAAGGTTTGAGGGATTGGAACCTCAAGTGATAAAATGCCAACTCATTCCCGGGTTTTAGGACTCATTCCTGCACCACCATTGATCTTTACTTTAGCCTATTACTTTAGACAGGTGGATACAGTATGTGACAGGAGATTGTCTTTTATTCGTCTGTTTGTGTCCATAAATAGCTGCCGCAACACAAATAGGGTGCAGAGTTACATAGCGGCCTTGGAACAGTTTCTGCTGCACCGGCAAATCGGGAGAACACTTTCTCCACTTTGTGTCGTCGTGCTTAGTTCTAGCAGGCTCATATTCAGGGTGGAACATCATTTACAATCTTGAAGGAGTTCATAAATAAACAACTGTTTTGAGAAGGCACAGACAATAATTAATTCAATAGATCAATATTTCAGGAAGCTGCGTTATTTGGCTGCCATGCATGTTAGAAACTGGGTTGATATCCAGTGTTTTTTCTTTTTGATTCTATTGGAGTTAAAGTAGAGGTAAAGCTCATGGCCTTGCTTGCAGTTCAGGGTGTGGCCCTCCATATCAACACCAGTCAATCACCTGGTGCTCTTGGCAGGTTTGCTGACATAGACGGTATATTTGACCTCCGTATACTTTTAGTTATGGCTTTCCCTGTGTCGCCAAGCTCATATTGAGAGTGAGGAGTTCCACTTCATGCCACCTATCCATCTTTCTGTCCGGCATTCAAAAGTAAAATATGTTGTCTGATCCATCCAATAATTACAGGCTTAAAATAACTTGTTATACTTATAAGGTCATGCTTATATGCCAATTGAGATCTCGCTGCATCCAATGGAAAGATTTAGCAGGATTAAACGCAGTGCATGTGTTTGTGCTGCTCTCCACAGATTTCATTATTGGCTGCCTGTGATAACTCTTCGTGTGTGTGTGTGTGTGTGTGTGTGTGTGTGTGTGCGTGCGTGTGTGTGTGTGTGCGTGCGTGCGTGCGTGCGCGCGTGCGTGCGTGTGTGTGTGTGCGGTGTGTGTCTGAAACTTGAGACCATCACACTATTGATGTGAGAGCAATGTCCAACTCCCCTCTGCATCTATCTTTATCTCCTTCCGCCTTTCTCTTTTTCACTCTCCCATCCATCCCCCTCTTCTTCTTTCTGCTTTTTATTAATTTGCTAACATCCCTTCCCGTCTTCATCAACCCCCCCCCCCCTTATTTCACTGTTTCCATCCCCCGCTCCCTCTTGGGTTCATCCCCCGCCCTGTCCTGCTCACCCTCCCTTCCACCTTACTCTTTGCCCTCATTCTTTCCCTCCTTGCCTCGTTTTGATTCCCCCATCCTGCTGGCTCAGCTGGTATAGAAGCACCCTTTGTTTTAGCCGTGTCCTCTATCCTTTGAAGGAGAAAAGCTAGAGATGGGAGGGGGGCATGGAGGGAAGACGTGAAGCACGGACACGGTAGGAAAGCAGAACATCCAACTGGGAAAATGGAATCAAAAGAAGAAATGGGTGGGAGGATAAAGGGAAAGGGGGAATAGGACAGAGAAAGGAAGGAAGAGGGTTATCTGTGGATCAATGGGAGGGGGTTCAATTCATTGACATACAGTACAACAGCATGAGAGGCCTGTGTGGGGGGGATCACCTCAACTTGGTTCAATGATGCTTAGTTGAAGCAATTTCCTTTTCAATAAAAGGCCAAAAGGAGTTTATTCCCGAAATATGTCATCTTTCCAATGATATAGTCAGGGTTAAGCCTCGCCACCTTGACCTTTGTTGTGCTGGAGTCCAAAGTAAAAAGTAAGGTGCAAATACATTCAAATGTAACAGGTTGTGACATGGGGAATCAGAAAAGATGGAGGCGAATAGCATGGAGGATGGAAAGAGAAAGAAAGTAGGAGGCGTGTGGTGCAGTGGGTTGTGCGTTGGTGTTCGGATCAGGTTCAAACCCCACTGCAGTCAGCATGTCGTTGTGTCCCTGAGACACTTCACCCCAAATTGCTCCTGTGGGGATTGTCCACAGTATTGAGTATTAGGCATGGGCGGTATTACGGTATACCAGGGTATTTCGAAATCCCGTCGGTATGATTTTCAATACCGTGACGTCACAGACTGTGAGCCAAATCACAGATGCCTTTCATTCTATTACACTGACACAGAGTTTTGACAGGGACGACATTGGTTGTAATGCACAGCACGCGCCAGCAGAGGGCAGGGGAGGGCAGTCCGTCTTTCCCGCTCTCAGAGCTCAGCACAGCTGAGCTGAGCAAGATGGCGGCAGCATTTGCCGGCCCCGAACTCGGAGAACTAGTAAAAAAGAAAAATGCCTGTGCCTGTTTGGGACTATTATTCAAACAAGAGCTAAACTTTTCTGCACACACTGTCGCCTTTGGACAATGAAAGGGCTCTGTTCGGATTTAAGCAAAACCCTCGCCAGTGACTTCATCCAGCACAATGAGAGACAGAGGCACATCTTTGGGAATGTTTAAGACGGGGTGAGTGAGTGTTGACATTTTTTAATCCTATGCAACTGGTTGATGGTTCAAAATGTGCCGTTTGCACAATGTGTCATGTATGCAGCCCTTGTTTTGCACTTGCGCGCACGTCGCGGCACTTTGCGAGCGTCTACCGGCTCGGGCTGCATTTTACACCGAACATATAATATACCGTTCGAAACATCTATTTGCCGTCATATACCGTATACCACGGTATGATGTCAGCAAGGTATGACGGTATGAAAAAAATGACGGTATGAAAAAAATGATACCGCCCATGCCTATTGAGTATGTAAGTCGCTTTGGATAAAAGCGTCTAACAAGTAACAAGTAATAATTCTTTGTGGATCAATGGGAGGGGTTGTTCAATGAATTGACATCCAGTGTGACAGCATGTGTGGCAGGATCCCCAACACTTGGTTCAATGATGCACAGTTGCAGTGCTTTTGTTTTCAATTAAAGGCCAAAATACGTTTATTTCTGAAAAAAAGCAAGCGTTTCAATTCTAAAGTTCGAGTTAAGCTAACCCTAGCAGCACACTTTTACTGTGCGACAGTCCAAGTTCAAATCACCACAAATGTAAAGTTTTCAGCTCGAAGAAAGGGATTCACATTGTTTGTTTATGGTTCGCTTTCTGAATCCAACAATGACACATGCTCTTCTTTATTTCCTATCCTTTAGTGGCTGCAAACAGAAGACTTTGGACCTTCACCCTGATCGATGATGTTATAGCCGTGGTAACATGTGAATCCTGAAGCAGAGTGCTATCCGCTTTTACATCTCTGAAGGTAAGGTCCTTTTAATGCCTTTATTTGTCTTGAAATGGATGCGCTTGAATCAATCGTTAAATAAATCCCGTTCTCTTGATGTCTGTATGTTACTGTAAGTACAATACCTTAACTCTGCTGGTTTAGCTTAGCATGATACATGGAAGCAGGGAAACAGACTAGCCTCTCTATCCTTGACATTTTGAGCAATATACTTACAATACAATACTTTTTGCTGACAGTTGGATAAGCTTTCATGAATGTACGCTAAATATGAGGCTTGAACCAGCTAGCTTATCTTAGCATAAAGACTGGAAACAGGGGGGAAGAGATAGCATGGCTTTCCAGAATAAACTAAATCCAACTACCGGCACCCCTGAAACTAACTGTATACAACCAACTAACCAAAAAGGCTAGTTGTTTCATGGAAAGTTTTTTGTACCGAACCAATAAACTGTTTCAGGACACAAACCCTTATAAAACCACATCAAGGTATATTTCCTTACATGTACACTTATTTCTTAAAGTATTCTGCGCGAGATTCTTGTGATAAGGGATTCCTCATGGGACTGAACTTGGCACTGTTGTCTGTTTCTCCTGGTCGAAGAACCAGGATTGTTGCGTTCATGTTGTCAAGGGGAACCGTCCAGTCTGGGTCAAAGCAGGCTACCTTAGTACCTTGTAGTGGAAACAGAGATCTATTGGAAAAAGGAGATGTCGTGGAAACTACGTTAGCATTTGGCTCGGATGACTTTGTTTACTTGTGGAAACCTGATAACTGTAATGTAGTTCTCTGTGAGTTTGGCATGCGGATTGGAGTATCCTGATTCTAAATCTCTTATCTCCCCCTGAATGTCTTCAGGCAGAAATATGCTAGCTTGTCATCTTCACATAGACCTTTTTCTGTCAGAAATCCACCGCTAACCTCCTTAGCCCCCGATACTCTCTGCTGATCTGCTCCCTGCCTCTTTTCCCTCGCCGACTTTCCCCAATTCCTCTGTTCAGCTGGCTGATCTACTCTTCCAACCTCAATATGTCCCTCTGGGCTGTGGTTGACTGCTGAACTCAGCTAGAAGAGGCAGTAGGGAAGTAGAGATGGGGAAGGTGGAGGGATAGGGGGAAATGAGAAGGCAGAAGTTGGGTTCCCAGAGAACGGTGTCAGTCAAGAATCTATCTATCTTTTTAGCTTTTTTAAGGAAAATACCAAATCAAAGCATTTATAGACAGAACAAAAGTGTGTGTGTGTGTGTGTGTGTGTGTGTGTGTGTGTGTGTGTGTGATACATTTATAACAATGCCTCAGGCACATGAGAAATCGGCTCTGACCCTAACACATCTCACACTTCTGCATATAAAGGCTGTTTGCTGACATATAATCATAGCTGGAGGTGGAAGATTCCAGTCCTGAAGGGTTCGATGAATCCATGTGCTGGGTGTGTGAGTTGGTTATTCACGCCTTCATCATTGGTTATGGTCATCGTCAACAGCTTTACCTCTTCATTTGATTATTTTCATAGTAAAATAAAAAATTTGAAATAGAAAAAATGGTATACATAGTTCTGTGGATTGTATTAACCTTTAGTCCACCACAGGCTTCTCTTCACTCTTCATTATTTCTCTATATATCAGTCCTTTTGTCACTACATGTCCCAACTAGACCTGTTGTAAACTGTTACATCACAGACTGATACATATTGGCAAATAATCTGCTCTAAGGACACTCAAAAGGGTTACTTCAGTTATTTATAATTGAGCTTGTAAGGAGACTGACACGGAAAAGGTACAAACAGAGAGGTGGAAGGCCGCTGGTTGGCTCAGCTGGTGGTGCTGGTGTCCTATTTATTTGATTCTGTCCCGTTGGCCATTTACGCTTGACACCTTCCGATATCTAGTCCTTTTAAATCTGTTTCTATAGTAACCGGACAGGGTTTTGCCTGTGCTGGTTACAATGAACAGGCAGACAGGAAGTATGGGGGGGAGAGAGTAACAAAGGTCTTAGACCGTATTGAATAAAGATGAAAATATGTATTGATTATTCAAATCCATATCAAAATATTCAACTACTATTTGAACAATTGATAAATAGTTTACTTTTTTTTTTTAGGGAGAAATGACAACCAAAGTAAACTATTTCTCTTGGAAATTCATTTAAGACCATTAGTAAGACACTACATGGTCATTTGTTTATCATTTGCTGCCGCTTTAACAACCAGATGAGTAAAGAATCAATTGTGATTATTTTATCGATTAGTCGACTAATCTAACGATTATTTTTCTGTTTTCTGTTATTTTTCTAATAAAAAACATAATGTATCCCAAATAAATACCAAAAAACATTACTTCATTCATGACAACTGCGCACCAGCTTAGTGCAGCCCTGGCCTGGACATTGCTTGGCTCCGTTAGTTGACAGACATTGATACTATAAGCTGACTAACGTTAGTCTAATGTTATGTTTGACTCGTAAATGACCACAACATGAGTTAGCTCTCTGTGCAGTTTGTTCGTTCCGGGTTAGTAGCGGCCCCATTGCTACCATTCCAGCCAACGCTGACAAACGTTAACTAACACACAGCTGGCGCCGCTAGCTAGGTAGCTAACATTAACTACTAACCAACCAAGCGCGAACAAACCGCACGGAGAGCTATAAGATAGTTAGCACTACCGAAGTGCACAGAACTCAAGCTGCACAACACACTAGGGCTGTCCCGAATACCATTTTTCGGGCTCCGGATATTCGGTAGTAATCAGCAGTGAATATTCGACCCGCACGAACCGCTTTAACACGTGTATTTTGGTGTATTCACGGCATTCATTTTGTTATTCTACAGTATTGTTGTTTTATAGATATTAACCCAATTTGTGTTCTTTGAAATTTAAAAGGATATCGCATTGCGTTTGTTACTTTCGTTACAGTTGTATATGTCTTAAGTGTAATTTGGCTTGGCTTCCTATTTATGAATATGCTTTTATTTTGAAGGAGAGGTAGCGCTGTTGACAGGAAGTTGTTGTTGCTATGGACACAACGTGACGGAGATTAACGGAGAAAAGTAATATCTACATATAAAGACGGAGAAAGTAACAAATAACAATGCCTTTGCGTTTTGGACTAAATGTAAAGTATTCCCATGCTTTTGAAGACCTAGGGCGAGATGTTTTTGTTTGGGGGCTTTTTGCAGGGCTTCGTGCGCAATCCTGTGAGGAGGAGGTGGTAGCCGTTTCAGTCTCCATAGTGTTTAAAGTGCGATTGCGAACTGCTTGTTGTTGTTTTGGGTGACCCACGTGTGTGTGGCGATGCGTCGACGAGGAAATATGTCGTCGACGATATTTTGAAGTTGACGCGTCAACGTCGTCGACGCATCGCTACAGCACTAATTCAGAGACAGCTTCATCCCGCAGGCAATAAGACTGTTAAACAACTGAACTGCTGAAACAATTCATTCATCTGCTACTTAGTAATTATGTATCTATTATCTAATATATCATTCCAATAACTTGTATAGAGACTCGTATTGCACTATTCCACTTTTTTTTTCACACTTTAAAAAAAACTATTTTTCTTTTTGTATTACCTTTAATATAGTATATTTCAATATTGTTTTAATATTGTCTGCTTATCTGTATTATTGTGTTGCATTGTTGGAGAAGCCTGTGACCTAAGATTTTCAACGACATAATTACTCATTAGCTATGTTAGTTTGACAATAGAGAGGCGAAGTCCCTCCCCTTCCGAGGGAGCTGATGGGACCCCGGAAGCGGAAAAATATACATTGAAGTCAATGGAGAGAGAAACGTTATCTTTTGATCCCGTTTGTATTGTGTCACGAATTACACATATGATGTTTGTCAATCTTAAACAATCCTTTCCATGTAAAAAAAGTCACAGTTTGTCGTAAAACTGTTGAAATATAAGACTATAAAAATATGCAACTAGAAAGACTACAAATCCCAGAGTCGCGTAAGTGATGTCACCATTGTTTTCCTCCACTAAGAGATAGCTATGATCAGCGCGATATAGATATCATCTATCTATATGGCGCTGGCCAAGATAAGATTACTTTAACAAGATGCCTGTGTGCTTAGTACCAGGTTGTTATCACACCAGCAATGGGTCTTGCTCGTTCTTTCGCCTCCCGTCTGATGAAAGGACCAGGAGTGGCTGGATCAAGTTAGCTACCTAGCTAGTAGCTAGCACGTTATTTAGCATTACAGCCTTGTCATTTTTATTAGCCTTAACAATAAGTAACATCAAGTACACCCAACATGTTAAACAGTAAGAGTAGTAGTCATATTTCGTGTACTTTGAAGAGTACTGTCACACCTGTGTGATCATTCTATAATACACAACTTAAGCCCGGGGGAGAAATGCTAACGCTAACTATAGCATCTACGATCTTTTCTACTTCACGCTATCTGCACAAATGGTTGACATTAAACATTAAAAAGACCAGGCAGTTCAGAGAGAATCAGAGGAAGGAAGGCAGGCAGGGAGCTTTACATGACATTCTTCACGACTTGTTTCATTGTGGTGATAGTGAGGGTAGTCAATCCTTTTGTTGACAAGACAGAACAACACACGTCACCAAGATGGCCGTCACTACTGCTAGACCGGAGATGTAGTTCATTCAGCGTTTCACACAAAAAAAATGTGTTACTTCACAGTTTTACGTTTTATTATCTTTTAAATTGACAAACATCATATGTGTAATTCGTGGCACAATTCAAACGGGATCAAAAGATAACATTTCTCTCTCCATTGACTTCAATGTATATTTTTCCGCTTCCGGGGTCCCATGAGCTCCCTCGGAAGGGTGGGACTTCGTCTCTCTATAAAGAACCTTGAATCATCAGGATCCTCGTTCAAGCTTTGGAAGTCAAGTTTTACAGGTAAACTGGTAAACCATGATACCCGTTAAGGCCATTTTAGGAGTGAAATTGAAAGTATCCCCTTAAAGCAGAAACCCTAACATGCAGATCAATCAAATAGGCAAGGCACTCAAAAAGTAACAATTTGATGGTGCTAAAATATATATAGCATGTATTTATTAGTGTGTGCGGCAGCTGTCAATCATCTGTCCTGTGAATGTGCAGACTGAGGGTGAGTGAGGGATGGTGGCTTCAGGGTAAAAGAGAGATGGGCGATCAAACGGTAGCCTCTGTTTGTTTTATCTCCTCTAATGAACAAAGTGCCACACATTGCAACGCTTTGGAGTTCACTCAGAGGCCTGCACGCCGCCGGGGGAATTCAACCCGCAACCCTTACAACTTCTGAGAACTTGAACTAATGCTCTCTTTAGAGCTACATCACTCTTGTGTTTTGTGTTTGTGTGTGTGTGTGTGTGTGTGTGTGTGTGTGTGTGTGTGTGTGTGT
>CALSBZ010046679.1:616409-630023 GCA_943591055.1 Gobionotothen gibberifrons | reverse complement strand
TGTGTGTGTGTGTGTGTGTGTGTGTGTGTGTGTGTGTGTGTGTGTGTTTTCCCAGAGAGTTGAAAGACTGCGAGCCCTTGGGGCAGTTTGGCAGTTGAGACCTGCTGAGGGAAAATCCAGGGCCTGGGTCACCAAGCTCCCCCCCCCCGCTCTGAGATAACAGGTGTGAAGTAGCTGGGAGGGGTGAGGAGACATAAAAGGGAGGAAACAAGGGGAGAAAATATAATTCATATTTGGAAAATGCAAATACATAACACTCACACCCCAAGGTATTCAGTCAGTCACTCTCAAACCCCGCTCTGGTTCCCCTCTGCTGCCTCTGTGCAGGTGTTAGTCATGCTAAACACTCCCACAGTGCCTTCTCTCTTTCTCTTTGTTTACCTCACACACCAGTCCCAGCATTACACCTGATATAAGATGAGCACGATTACACAGAGGCAATTTTAATGCAGAATTAGACATAACCATTGTATTGAAATGACACAAATAAGGAAAGTGGAATCAAGATGTTGTGAATTTATACAAGACTTTTACCGTTGTGTGATGACATTGAACAGTTGACCAAGCAGCTAAGAAACAAAAATAGTCCATCAAACAATGTCAGTTTAAAATCGTTATTAGTTTACTACTGTAAGTTAGTTAAGAGTACTTACAGTGCATACCAATTTATAGGTATAAAAACAAAAAAACAAAAAAACTGTTCATGGGAAAATTCTAGTAAATCGGTCATGCATTGCAACACACATTGAATCACCTTGGACCACCTTGAAAAGTATATCTTCGGGGTAATTTTCAGGGTTTTTAAGATTGATTGTTCCTAACACTAATATATTGTGTGCATGCTTATAATTATGTAACACTACCAACCAATAGATAACTGATTCACAAACCCATTTTGGATTGGTTGATTTCCAAAAAAGTGCAAAGTGCTTTTAACCTGTTAAGCCCGATAGCCCCCGCTGGCAAACAAAACAATTTTCACGAAACTGTGTCTCAGGGCTTCTTAACATTTAACAACCTATTAATGTGTCATACCCACTTAACGGGAAGAAACTCAGCTAACTGACGATATGAACAATTGTTACCTAAACAAAACACAAGTCTAACGCCAAGCCTCTGAATCAGCACTAAGCGAAAGGGTGCTAACGCACTTAGCACATAACTCACGGTAGCAATATTTTATACTTCATGCAATCTGCACAAACTAGATATCATATGTGACCTGCTCCATCGAAATCAGTCGCTTTGACCCGAAGACACATTTTGAGTTGTATACACTGTTGGAAAGAGGAGATTCCTCGCTTTCTAATGATATCAGGATTGTTGTTGTACTCCAAATATTAAGCAAAATATGTCACATTATATAATGACTGTCACCGAGTCATCATTTTGAGAAAAAGGCCTTCAAAGTTCCCTCTTCTCTGGAATCCATCGATCTGATTGATTATTAGCGGAGCAAATGATCAAAATACTACAGAGGGAAGATATTTTGATTTGGATTACTGGTCTGGGGGAAGCTCGCGAGTGTGTGTATATGTGTGTTTGTGTAATTTAGCATTTGTGTGTATCGTGTTTGTTTCCCGGGGAAAACACTCACAAGAAACACCGGCTGTTGTTATGCCTGCTGTGACGTTAAGTTCAGGCATGAAAATCACTCACCTTTCGGCGAAATTCGCCGTTTTGAAACCAAAATAGGTGACCTACGTGAATCGTGTAGATTCGACGAGAATTTTTTGTATTTTCGATCTTTCCAATTGAGAAGAGAGATCTTTCTCTCCCCCGTCTGTGTGCGAGGGGGCGGGGCAGTTTACACACACGCGGCTGCTACATGCATGCAACACAACTGCGGAGATGGCGGAGAGAACGCGCTCCGAGGTGTGGTTAAACTTAATCCGTCTCGATGTGGACAATGCTCGTTGCCAAAAGTGCAATAAGAGTTTAGCATGTAAGGGCGGTAACACGAGCAATTTGTCTAAACATTTAGCAAAAGTGCTCCACATCCAGACGGAGGAATGCACCGGGTTCGACTGTCTTTCTAGTAGCTCTGTAGCCCCCCCCCACACTTCCACGTCAGGTGTTATGTATGCTAGCAGCAACACACGGAGCTAACTCAATTATACAAACATGGGTTAATGATTAGAGGTAACTGAGTTATTTATTTTGTTAAAGTTTCAGCTATTCTGTTTACAATTCTGTTATCACATTATTTACTACGATTTGTTAAAACACTGTTGTTTCTTTTGATGTGAACTATTATTTATTTACTTTAAATTAAAAGCAATGTTAATTTTGTTCAAAGTGTGTTTAGTTAATTGAATAATATTTTTGAATCAAGTATTCATATGTATTGTCTTCATTGTTAGTTTCCACATGCTTAAAACAACCTCAAGCAGCTTAATCTTCCTCAAGACTGTCCCATCATTTCCCCCACTTGCTGGGTAAATAAGAACTCATTACTGCCTATTTACTCATATACTTTCCCAGCTCAGACCCCCAGACTCCGCCAATTTGATCTGGGGAATTCAGTCTTGAAACCAAACGAGGAGCAGCGCAATTTCCTCAGTCCATCCTGTCCCAATCACTCGCAGTGAACCTCAGGATCTGAGCCATATGGGGGCCACGCGTATTCACATTGGCATGAAGGGGGGTAGAGGGATGGGGAAGGAATGGAAAGAGGAATGCCCCCCTGCTATACCACCATGGCTTTCCTCAAAATCCTGGTCTTTTAGTATTCATGGTTTTGGATGGATGTAATTTAGCCAAGTTTTTGCATGTTTATGAAATGGATTAAAGTGTTTAATGTTTTGATAATGCTGGAAACCACTGTATTGTGTGTTTTAGGCTATCTTTGCCAATAAAATGTATTAAAATCTGAATTACATAACATTGTATTGGCTGTCAGTCATGATGGAAGAGTAGACAAGTTAAGTTACAGCATGTCCACCATCTGCATATGCATTAAGCCCTTACCACATTGTGCCTCATATACTGTAAATGTTAGACCCAGTGACAGGCTGGCATGAAATGTCTTGCATAATACTTAGTAAGGAGGCCATAATATTTTTGACTCATGGCTGAAGTTAAGTTTCTCCAGCTCTCCCCAGGTTGGCAAAAAAATGCATCTCAAAATGCATCAGATTGATGCTTTAAAATATGGAATATTCAAAATGTTCTTCCGGGGGAGCATGCCCCCGGACCCCCCTAGAGGGATAATATCCTTCTCACCTTTTTCACCCCTGACCCGTTTTCGTGTGATTTTGGAAATAAAAGTTTCGTATTCTGAAAGCCAAGACTTTGTTTGTTTAAAATCAAAGAAAACACCCGAACCCCGAAAAACCATTTTTTTACACAAATCCACGTTGCGACTTCCGACTGATTTCGATAGAGCGGGTCACAATTGAAATCTGAGATTCCACAGATTCCATTGGTATAAGTATCATCACTGTGCGACCAAAACTCACGGCAGCGAAAGCCAGGAAAAACAACACACAACTTCCCTTACGGAGCCAAAACGGCAAATACGTCTTACCTTTGCCGTTTTCTGATCAAAAGTTGTGTTCAAGGGCATTACAACGCATATAAACGCTGCTGAAGGTTAATCCAATGTCTCTGTGTCACTTTGAAATGATTACTGATAATCCATCATAACATTTATGGCAATAAACGTAGTTTTCATATACTGTAGACCCAGCTTCCGGTTTTGGGCATGCTGGCTGCGCATCACTCTCATTCACCAATGGTAATGTATAGATGGATTTAGGAACCCCCCCTCGATTATATTGTCTCTAACTGTTCAAAAGAGGTGTCAATCACCAAAATCGACCAATGGATTCCAGAGATATGGCAAATACACTCAAATGACCCCAATGTCACTTGTTTTGCATCAATCTTGATACAGGGTACTTATTATATGTTATAGTTTGGATTCCTAAAGCTTGCTGTCTACTATCCCATCATTCAAGGGTGGTACTCACTATAAGTAATGGTTAACAGGTTAACTTTCATAAAAGTCTATGAGAAACATTTCCTGAATTCTCACTTAATTTATTTCTTTAATAAACATTTTCCTGACAAGTTTAGGGTCTCAATGAATAGACTTGAGTCTTCTTCAATGCAGTATGATGTTTATTTTGTAAATCATGGTCCCGTTTAGAGTAAAATAGACAATAAGGCTGGCAATGCTTTTTGTATTGGCTACCTTGTGGTTGACAGATTGCCACCATGGTGTGGTTCGGTTTGAACACGTTTTAGTTTTACAAATCTAAACCCTTTCATATTACTTTACCACTAAATAAATGTTAGATTTAATATTTTGGATGTCTAAAAATGTCTCTTTCAGAGTTTGGTTGTACTTAACTCAATCCTGTTAGGTTACAAAAATGAAATGGTGACGGTCAATACGGTCAATCGTAGCCCGCAATTGTTGGTTTCATATCCACATCCACTTTTTTCATACCGTCAATGGGCATTATCAATCAATCAATCAATCAATCAATGTTTATTTATATAGCCCAATATCACAAATGTTACATTTGTCTCAGTGGTCTTCACAGTTCGTACAGAATATCAGTATGACAATACGACACCCTCTGTCCTTAGACCCTCTGTCCTTAGACCCTCTGTCCTTAGACCCTCACATCGTACAAGGAAAAACTTCCAGAGAAACCCCACAGTTTAAAGGGGAACATGGGAGAAACCTCAGGGAGAGCAACAGAGGAGGGATCCCTCTCCCAGGACGGACAGACGTGCAATAGATGCCGTGTGTAAAAAAAAAGATAATACATTTGCAACATAGGTAGTCCAAATGTTTGGAAATGTATGTGTGTATAATAGGAAGATGAATCCACGAGGATATCCATCTAGGACTTATGATCCAGGACCACAGCAACAGGCACGACTCAAGATCCGGGCTCGCGACCCAGGACACAGGACTGCAGCAACAGGATCATCCATGACTCCGGATCCCGGCGTATATAGACACCAAAAAGAAAGACATTTGGGGAAGCTGGGTTAATCGGAACATGAGAGTACACAGGTACAGACAGAGAGAAGGAAGAAGTAAGATGTCCCCCGACAAACTAAGCCTATATCAGCAAAACTAGGGGCTGAATCTAATCAGCCCTAACTATAAGCTTTATCAAAAAGGAAGGTCTTAAGCGCACTCTTAAAAACGGATAGGCTGTCTGCCGCCCGAACACAAACTGGAAGCTGATTCCACAAATGTGGAGCTTGATAAGTTGTTGTTGCATTAGTTGGGACTTTTTTGTCTACAAAGCCACACTTCTATTTAGATAACAGAGTTGCTGTTGAACCTATTTTGCTATGTTGACCTAACAGCATGCTTGGTCCAAACAAATGGAGGGTGTGCTGTTATATGTCAAAGTAGCTGACTTCCCTCTGTTTTATTAGGGCAATTTCTTCTTGTTTAAGAGATTCTCTGAATGCAATAGTATTTCACACAAAACCCCCCCTCAGGATTTTGTTATCTTTTGTATAGGAAGTGAGTTTCTGTCTCTATCACTTTCCAATCACACCGCACACAGTATTTCTGACTTCCTCTCTAAAATTCCCTCCATCTCTCCGTTGTTCCCTCACCAGAGGCAGCGGGGGGAAATGGGCTGTGTGAAATAGGATGTGAGGGTAGCCATACTTGTTTATTTTATCCTGAAAGCCCACAGTCTGGCTGGAAACCACTGATGGGTGACAGAAATGGACAGAGACAGTGAGGTTAGGGACACAGACGGAGGCTGGTTTTCATTTCAGTCCGATTTTGTATCCTGCTGATGACATTTCGAGCTACAAAAGGTAAAAAAAAAAATGTTATGGACGGAATGCAGTGTGAGAAAAAGTTTTTAGAGAGTACTTGTCCATGGACAAGTGACTTTGGCAATTTACTTGTCCGAATACATTTTTCACTTGTCCAGAATGGACAAAAATTGGGGCCACTGGAATCTTCTTCTTCGCCATCGTATTAAACATTTTCCCACGTTTTTTACGATACCGCTAACGTAAGTGAGCGGTAAGATTTTACTGCATCACACATAGGGTTGGGTATCGTTTGGATTTTAACGATTCCGGTTCTGCTTTTCGATTACGGTTATTTTCGGTTCTCGATTCCGGTTCTTTGAGAGGGTAAAAATAAGTCCCATGACAAACTGGGAGAAAAATATATTCATGAAAACATTAAGTCAAATCTGTATTCCTATTTACAAATCACATCATACTGTTTAATTTCTTACGGTTATTGAATACAATTATATAAAAATAATCTCTGCATTGTTTAGTTAGTTCTACGTGGTGCAGTTTGAGAATGTACAATTGGCCCAGGCTCCTCTGATGTTACACTGCAACCTGCCTGTGAGACAGAGTCCAACCACACATGTCCAACACATAGGCCCAATAATAATAATAATACATTATATGTATAGCCTATAGGCCTAGCGCTTTTCTACAACTCAAAGATGCTTGCATGCTTACACATGTCCTGCAATACACATGATGCAGCTGCCCAGCTGCTCACTGTTTGTAAAAGTAAATAAATAGTATTTTCATTTCAATAATTTACTTTCTTTACCCTGCTTCAAACAATACTGACATCCCTGTGCTCCTCCGATTCTGGGGGTCCGGGGATGTGAGGACAGCGCGAGGACACAGACAGGGAGGCTGCTTTACTTCATAAAGGAAATGGCGGTCAATATTAACAACACAGGAGCTAAAACGCGTAATAACCTTCATTACGTGTTAGAGAAACAACATAAGAAAGTTTGACAAAGATGAGGCTGTTAAACGGGCAGCGGATCCGCTGTGTGCAGTGGCGACTGGTCATTAGGGGCAGGTGCCCCACCTAGTGTCAGCAGAAAGTATTAAAAATAATCATTACAAAAAAATTCAAAATTAAAAAATATGTAAAATATATTTTAAGATCATGTTTAATCATCTGATTCGTCTGTACATTGCTGTTTTAGTCTGTTTTCTTCTAATTCGTGTCTACAGTGTGCCTATTGAGCCGTTTTGAACAATGTGGGACAAAACCTGATCTTGCCCTCCCTAGCACTGTCAAAGTGAACGGTGACTGTAAAAACTACACTGCGCATGCTCAGAGTATTTTCCTATTTAGTGTTTGTGGCAAAAAAATAATGACCGGAGGGGCATAGAGCTGCCATCCCCACCATACGTCATCTCACATCATTCAGAGCTGATTGGCTGTAAGCACGTGTGCCGCGAAAAGTGTAGTGTGTGAAGAGCATGGATGTATAATAAGGTGAAGAGGAGACGAGAGAGAGCAGGGGAAACCCGGAAGTAAGCTGCGCACGGGTTCCTGCGACAAAAACAATGATATTTCTCCATAGGATTTTAGAAAATAGCTCGAAATAAGAACTGTGGGAAACGGTTAGATAAATGCACGTTTTGTTCAGCCGGATAATATCCACATGTCTACCATACTTTTATGATTTTCGAATCATAAATCTATCGATTAGATTTGAGATTTGACTTTTGAAACTACAAGAAGATAAGGAGGACTTTTAGAAAAAAGTAATAGAGATTTTTGTCCAGAGGGATAGCGTGGACTTCATCTTCAAGTCAAGGTAAGACCACAATTTTATTGGAAATGGGATCTTACTAAGAGAGAACAATCCAATATTTAAATGATAAAATGACATTTTTGAACTGTATGTTTTAAAATTAATCGAAGCATCAGACTAAAATAATAGAATATTTTGATTTAGGTCAAAATATAATATTTGTAAACCTGAAGAGTCAGTGCCAGTGCCTCACCATCCATGAACCTCACTGCATGTCACTGCAGAAGTTTATATAAACATCTACGTTTTTTGTGCCCCACCACTTTTGTACATATAGAAACGCCACTGGCTGTGTGTAGAAAGAGAGAGAGAGAGAGACGCTGAGCTGCACCGTGCAGCGATCAGCGGATCCGGAGCATAGAGAGAGAGAGCTGCGGTCCGCGGGGCTCGGCCTCGCCTCCTGTCCTCACAACTCTTATTAATCCCGGGACCGGACAATTGTTATTTGTTCTTACACGGAACCGAGTTTCGCTTCCCAACCCTGCCACTGTGCTTCCCGCCCCACCACGCCCCGCCCCGCCCCTGTCTAACAGTACAGACAGCGGCGAAATGTATTTCCTAGGAATCGACAAGCAGAACCGAAACTCTCATTTCTAAACGAACAATTGCGGACACGTACAATTTGCGAATGAGTTCTGCCTTTTGTCAACTGAACTTATCAATAATTTGTCAATAAATGAGGGCGAAAAACTTCACTTGTCCGCCGGACAAGTCAATTGAAAGATCTACTTGTCCGATATTGTAAATAACACGTCCCGGACGGTGGGACGTGCACTTTTTCGCACACTGGAATGACTCAGGCACTCAGGCACACATTCAGACAAAAATAAGGGCATAATATAATGTGTGAAAAGGCAAGAAAGCCTTCTCAAATAGAGTTACGTAAGCATCAGAAAATGTTATAATTGCTAGTCAATTGTCTACTTTTTAGCAAGAATCATAGTGTTCTATAATTCCCATATTTATAATAAATTAGAGATGGGCGAGTCCTGATTCATCCGGATCATTAACCCGGATCCTAATGAGCTGGTCGTAACAAGTCTCCCCTCTCCATTAACCCGAGGCCTTTGAGTCCTACACCTGGTGACGTACAAATTAAAAATATAAATTGCGTCACTCGCTACTCTCTTTATAACATGTAAAATCACATTACAACGTACCCCAGTCCATCTGCCTAGCCTTTAGCAAGTAGGATGGCTGGTTTTTTTATGCGTAAAATTGCATAAAATAAGACCTTTGGCAAACACGCTGTTTTGATACATCCATGTTCCATGATAATCTCAACATATCATCACCACTATCTTTTGGACTCATAAATGCAATCGCCAGAAGTAAAAAGCTAACCAAATCGCAAGGCAAAGCACCACCATCGCTAATCTAAAGGCAGCGAATGTTCGGCATGATGACGTTTAGTAGGCTTATTAAACATGGAAGCTCTGACATTCAGGAGCGGGGTATTCACTGACATATTTTAGAACAAAACATGAAAATCTCTTCAGCTTGTGTTAATCACAGACTTTATGTCAGGCATCTATCCAAAAATACGTTAAAAAAAAACATTTGACTTCAATACGACGGAACCTGAAGTGGTAAAATAACTCCAAGTTTTAAGACTCTGCACAGTTGCCCCCCACACTGAGTGAAGTAGAGATTACTTGTTGAACTCTTTACTGATCCAGCACATTTCTTAGAAAGACTTTCTCAAAGTTTATCTTCCCTCTCCAGTCACCCCGCTCACTCCAACTCTGCCTCTGTTTCGTCTCCTCCGCTTTTCTGTCTTTCTATTCCTGTCTCCATCATCCCAGCTTTACCTCCCTCTACTTCCCTCAGCGTCAGATCCATCACTGTGTCTTCTCTGTTGTCCTCACCTGTCTGACAATGTGCTGCTGCTGCTGACGTGACTATGTCTGCCTCCATCTTTATCAGCAGCACAACCTTAAGTGACTCAGCTGCATTCTCTGTATGGATGTGTGGTGCAAAGTGTGTTTCAATCGTATGCGCATTTTCAATGTATGCATAAAAAACCCTGAGTTGAAATGTTTAAAATTGCAAAAAAAGATTTGACACTGGGCTAAGGTTGAAAACTTTAATTGAGCCCTGGCTACAGTTCCAGTGATGCTATGACATGTATGTAGAACTTACTTCATAACCCCCCTTTTATAACCTTTAGACCCCACATTGTTCTGTATTCACACAATGGGCATCACAATCACACCTAATAAACTTTATCTGCAGTTGGTAAGCAAGTTGTCAGGATCTCGACACAAACTGATGAACCCAAATGCACGACCCAGAGACAAAGGCTTGAATGTAAAAAAAGTAATTTTAATTTCGGGAGCAGAGTAGGAACTGGAAAAGGCGCTCACAAGGAGGAACAAACTAGGCATAACAAAAAGAGAACTTAAGAAAAACTTCAGCCTACAAAATGAACAAAAGAAACAAAACCTGACATGAGATAAGATAAGATAAGATGGACCTTTATGAATCCCCGTGGGGAAATTCAGTTGTACAAGCAGCAACAGGGTAAGCGTGAAAAACAGGACAGCAAAGATTCACACAGGTTAATAAAATCAAAAATCAAATCAAGAAAAAAATTAAAATAATAATGATAATAATAATAAAAGACTATGAAATAGGAGATGGGTAAAAATAAGAGTAAAATAACTGTCAGCATATATACATATACATCTAAAGACCGGGGGAAAATACACAAGGGGAGGAAGACACAGGGCCTGAAATGAAAGACAAGAGGTAAGTACAAAATAAAACAGGAAATGGAAAACGAGACATGACAATAAACACAGAGACTGACTAGAGATGAAGAACCTAAATAAACAGACCAGACGTGAAAAAACATGAAAATGACAGACATAATACATAAACATAACTAACACATTTGACGAGACACAACACAAGTCATTCATTTTGTGTGCACCAATTGAATTCAATGAATTTGTAACTGTTTTTTGCCAGGCCAACAGGATTTGTTCGCTTTGTTATACAATATATATTATGTCAGAAAACACCAGACTAACCCCTCGATTCCACCGGGTCCGTCTGCGTTGCGTAACGGCTGCGCCGCAGTTTTGGTCCGGCCTCCTCCCGGCGTCATACCCTACCGGGCGCGTATGAGAAGCATTACGGAAGCGGAGCGTCTTGCCTGTCTGCTCGCAGTTTTTGTTGATTTGGGAATATTTCCTGGGCAGGCTACTTTGTACAGACACAGTTAATAATAATAATAATAATATCCCAGTTATAAACGACATGAATTAAAGATATGTTGCTGTATTTTAGTGGTAAAAAAATGCATTCATCATCATAATTATTCTATATATATCATTTACACAGTGCCTGTAAACCGGAGGAGAACGCTGGCATTTCTCCTCCTACTTGAAAGACTACGGAGGGATAGGGGCTGCAAAATTAGTTTGTGTGTGTATATATATATATATATTTAAATATGCTATATATGCTCTGAACGTTCCACTTCCTGCCTGCCTGTCATTACCTTACGGCTGCGCCGCGGCAAAAATAGGATTCATCCTAATTTTAGAGGAGCCCTGCGCCAAGCCGCTTCTGGGACGCGTCTGGGACGCGTCTGGGACGTAACGCACCGCGTGTGGTGTAATAGCACCCATTGACTAGAGTGGGATGTTTTGTAGTCTCATATAGCCACTTGTAGCTGATTGGACATTCAGATATTCACCAGTGGGGTGTTTACTATAGCATTATATCCTGTAAAACAAAACGTCAACATATGGAGAGACTGTGTTAACCACAGAGCTGTTTTTGCTTTAAAGATACATATTTAGGTCATTGCTTTGGGTTAATTCATAATGTGGATATAAAGCAATACGAGGAAAATGTAAAAACATGTGTCGTATTTATTCCCTGTGGGATTTTTAGTTTGGCTGTTCCAGTAATGCACCTCAAATCCTCAACATTTGTGTTATTCAGATGCCCTCATTTCCCTATTGAGAACTGATGTGTAGATTTGGACAACTTGCAGATGCTATGCTTCCTTCCCTAAAGCTAAAAGCGTCTCGGCCAACATGTCTGCCGCTTTGTTATACCTCTTTGGTGTGCACACTCTTTTTCTCCCTTCGTTTTCTTCCCACTCGGTAGATCCTATCTCTGATTGTTGTTAGTTTCATCTCTTAGTTTCCCTCTCTTTCTTTATTTGTACCTTTTTTATTGGAGCTTTTATGTTCAACTTTACAAGCTTTCTTTCTTTCGTTCCTCATCTTTTCGTATCTCTGCGTTCTGCTTCTTGGTTTTACAAATCGATGTGAGTGTGTATACCTTCCAGTCCTTCTCTACCCTTAGTGTTTATCTTCTCATCCCTGTCTTTCCGATGGTAAAAATAGATGCTCCTGCACATCCCCAATTCCACCCGGTAAGCATGTGTAGTGCTGGATTGAACACATCTTCGGTGGAGATGTGTTCTCTGGTGGAGATTAAAGGATAACACTGGTGTTTTCTGGGTTCATTTGGTGGTCATTCTGCCCTAATTAAAGCTGCATTTTATCTTGCATACGGCAAAAACAAGGGCTTATTATGCTAGTGTTTTTAATTTATTTTAGCTGCAGTACCACTTATTGGTTGAAAAGCTATTCTGGAGGTTTTTGCTACACCGCCAATGTGAGAAAAGCAGGCCTGAGCTAAGTAGATAATGCTCATGTCTGTATCTGTACCCATGTCCACAGGGCACCACTACACACACCATCACACACAGCTTACTCACAGATACACAACACAAAGAGACAGAACGTTCATATATTCTGAATGGTTGTTAAGGAAAATTAAGAGTATAATAATCTTCTTAGCCACTTTCTAAAACAGCTTTGATTACTCCATATGGAACAGTGTACACATGGCTGTAGAAAACATAATACCTGGCATCTAAATATAATGATATAACATTGACATCATTTTGATAGTATTAGAGTTTCTAACTAGCTTTAACAATACATTTAAACAATACCGCTCTTTATTTGAATGTCTTTGGACTATAGCAGTATAAAGAGAAGTGGATACAGTGTTGCTCAGTGGCGCATAAAACCAAATAGCCTGACCAGTATGAAAACACCCAAATACTCAAAGCATTTTACAACTTTTAGGAATTATTTAAATGAGGGCTATGGTAGAGTTTGTACTGGGTAGTAGATTTCCCCCCAAAAAAAGTTATCCGCTGACTTACAGAATTCTCTTTCCCAATGTAAGTGAATGGCAAAATGTTGATTTTGTAGCCCTTGACGTCACGGTCCAGACACAGAACTTGTAGTACCAACATTTTACCACCTTTATTCAAAGGCTTGTTCCAGGCATGGCAAAACAGAACAGAACTTCCCGATCTAAAGCTAACAGAACATTAAGTCAGATGGTTGCAGGGCTTATTGGGGACAGGTGAAACAAGTAAACGGACCATCAAAAAAGGCGGGAAAACACAAGAGCAGGATTTAAAACCATCAAACTTCTCAAAATAATTCAAGATACAAATAATCCAACACGAAAAATAACAAAGTGTATGATTGTTTCTGACTCGTCAAAACCAAACATTTCCAATAACTCTTGAACTTTGTAAAGTCTAATTCAAAAATGTATTAACTGTATCAACTAATGAACTGAAAAAAGCAGTGTGCCTTTACCCTTGGAGGAAAATAAATATATCAATTGGAAATATAAAGGTGATATTTAATGAGCAGATGGATGGACACACAAACAGATGTTGGAATAAAAAGAATTGTTTCATGGGTTTTTGCTCCACTGCATCTTTAATTTGTGCTCGCTCCTTTCCTTTTTTCTCTCTTCATCCATCGGTCCCATTACGCCTTTGTTAAACGCTGATGTATGTGGAACACTAAGACAGGAAGTGCTCTGCGGTTGTCCAAATATGGACGTAGATGACTACTCATTTGAGAAATATGATGTCAAGTCCCTCAGCAGGAAATATGCTGCCTACGCTTTCTTAATGACTTTTGCTGGTGTGTGTGTGTGTGTGTGTGTGTGTGTGTGTGTGTGTGTGTGTGTG
>CALSBZ010046679.1:578162-594083 GCA_943591055.1 Gobionotothen gibberifrons | reverse complement strand
CCCGCCCCCACCTTCACAGCTGGCCCCGCCCCCACCTTCACAGCTGGTCCATTTCAACAGAGGAAAACCGACAACTGGAAGATGAGTGGAAAAGCGTCACATACATGTATAAGTGCTCACAGCTCCGTGGGAATTATTATATGCAATTCATTTCTAAAAGGCTTTCACATTACTATAATTATATTTTTATTTAAATGTAGGCTACATTTTACACCAAAACGGAGCACAAAAGCAGGACCAACCATCATACATTGCATTCCTTGACTAACAAGAGAAAGATTCATTCATTTAAATAAATATTTAACACCAAATGGGCCGGTTCTAAGGAGTTATTCAGTTAAGCCCGATGAGAGGGGATACAGCTGTTCACATGTCATCATTAACAGACGGTTTACATTAAAAGCATGATGTGTCATTCTATACTATAGCAAGGCTAAATACCAGAGGTGGGAGTAAGTCCTACATGTGCAAGTCATGAGCAAGTCTCAAGTCTTGACCTACAAGTATCAAGCAAGTCCTAAGTCACTGTGGTGAGAGTCAAGCAAGTCAAGTCAAGTCAAGTCATTGCTCAGGTCAAGCAAGTCAAGTCAAGTCATAAGAAATTCTGATGAATAAGCGCAGTTTCCGCATTTAATTCAGTTAAAAGACAGTGATTATGAAAATGGATTTAACCCACACTATGATCTTCATTACATACACAGTTAATCATTTGAAATCTAATTTAGACCAATGACAATCATATTAGATTAATATTAGCCCTAGAACTGCAGACAATATAGCTAGGACTCAATCAGTCTGTTCAGAAAGGCAGGATTCCAGGTAAGAAAATCATATATAGCATTTGCCATTACACATATTTAATTTAAATGTCTGTTAACACTAGAACCGCCAACAGCGTCAGCACCTACATAGATATCATTTTCAAATCATTTAATTTGTTCCTCTTCATTTCCTTATAAACTAAGTAGGACGATTTAAAACTCACTTAATTGGGTTCATTTAGAAATTGCTTCAGTTTATCATCATAACAGATCAAAAAGTTCAGATTCATTTTTACAATAAATCAAAGAATGATGCACTTCTACAAAAACAACAACATTTAAACAAACTACTAAAAGTAGATGAACTACATTATTTTTCCTCTCTCTCTCTCTCCCTCTCCTGACAGCCCGTCAGTATCAGGGTTAGTCAAAATGAATCCCTTGGAGGTTCTAGTGTTAATTTACAGTTTTGTCTTCTCTTTGCAATGCTTAATCGATTTGAAACCAAGTCTAACGTAGCTTAAACTTAACGTTAGCTTTCTAGCTAACAACACACGCACGTACCTTTCTCTGTGGGTTTTTTTGTAGTGACGAATGAAGTTGGATGTTGTGGTGGTCGTGTCACCGATCTTTATGCTGCAGACCCTGCATACCGCTGTTCTCTTCTTATTACCGTCATCGACAAAATAATCCTTGAATCCAAACTTCACTATTTTTTGGTGTAACGCTAGCCGCTGCCATGTTAACTGACACTCCTGCCTTCTAGTGGGTTGCCAGGTTTGCGCGCACGGCGCAATAATCAAGTTTTTCGAAAAAACGAAACGTAATATCTCACTACAAAAACAAACGCAAATATTACATTTTAAACAGTCAAGTCCTTTCAAGTCATCTACCTCAAGCTTAAGTCAAGTCTCAAGTCATGAATACCAAGTCAAAGTCAAGTCAAGTCTTTTATCAATGTTAGTCAAGCAAGTCTCAAGTCCAAAAATATGCGACTCGAGTCATGACTCGAGTCAAGTCACGTGACTCGAGTCCCCACCTCTGCTAAATACTAAACTGTTTTGTGCACCCAGCTAAAACACTGATGCCCTGCCATGAAACCATTGAAGAGGAATTATGCACTAAAGCTGTTTATTTTGTTAGCACGGTACATATAACATGCTACAGCTGTGAGCATTTGAGTAGTGTGTCGGTACATTACCGATTGGGAATGGGAGTGTATCGATCCAGTCTACCATGACAACATTGACCTGAATCATTTCACTTTATCTATTCATGTGTATGTTATGTTCTGTCTATATGTGTCAAGTCTCCTATGATTTTGCTTGCAGAGTTCCCCACTTGAAAGGGACTTGAGGCATCTACCAGACTTTAAAACAGGATTCCACTCCAATGACAGTTTTTTATTTTCAGACTTTTTATTTCAGCAGTTTACTTAAACCAAATGTCCAATTGCTGAATGGGTCATTTTGTGTAGTGAAAAACCTTTGAAAACAAGAAAGATGCATTTAGATGCATTTATTTTCAAAAATAAATAAGGCATGTAAACAATACACTTGTTTGGCAACTGCTGCCTTAATTGTGAATATGTTACAATACAAATAGACTGGGCAGACTAAGCACAGAAATATCAATTTTAAACATGAAATTGTTTATTTAAAGCCAAGTTCTTTTAAAATCTCAGCAGATCTCTTTAACTGGACTTTACTAGAAATGTTAACAAATCTAATTAAATATATCTAAACAAGAAAATATTATTTCCTCCATTTTAGCAGGAATATTCAGTGGATTAAATTAACAGGATTTTATTAGAAAGGTTTTCAGTAAATCGAAATTAATACTTTTTAAGAATAAATATTTTATTGTATTTATTTATTTATTGTTCTTCTTCAATTGAATGTATTTAACCTCCTAAAATCGTATTCCTTTTAACACCTATCAGAGTAGGCTAATTGCAGGAGGTTAAATTACAACAAAAATAGGTCCTTATTTTACCTATCCTTTTGACAATAAATAACAGCGCGTCTAAGCTCAGAATGTTCTGCAAAATTAGCGCACCAAATTGAAACTTAAATATATAAACAATGACGCGCAGAGTTCTAAAAAGCCACGTGGCACACACGCAAACAATTGAACAGAACATAAACATGTTAGCGCACCGCAGCTCTGCGGAGCTCTCACACAACACTATGGATCCGAGTGTCTTACCGGCTGTCTGTCCTGACTTGGTAGAAATGCCTCCTGTCTACACACTTCAGTCTACCCGGCTGGCATGCACCAACTATTTAACTCCTTCTCCAGGATGCAGCACTGGGCTCTGTGATTAGGGTGATTACACCCAGCTTGCCAGAGGAGGCAGGCGATCATTTCACACTCGTTTTCTATCCCTATGAATTGGTAATTTGTATTTAAATGAAACATATTTGTAACGCTAATGATTTAATTTCTTATTAAAATCAAGCTATTTTGTTATTGATATGTATTTAAATATATTCTTTTTCGACTACTTGTAATCTGTTTTTTATTTTATATTTATTAAAGGCTCTGTTTGACTTTACAATATGTGTTCAACATGTAGGGCAGCACAAAATTATTATGCACATAATTAGCAAACACGAACAGCTCTTTAAGTGCTTTCACAAGGCCTAATCTTGTTTGATATTAAAACAAAGGTGAAAATTCCAAAAAAACAACAAAGACTCCTTGAGGATTATGCTATACAGGAAAAAACAGCATTATCTGACTAGGGAAATAAGCTTATAGTGGAAGCTCAATTTGAGTTGTTGATAGACACCATTAATAGAGAAGATGTGATCTGAACAGCTGCCTGTGGAAACTACACTTTATTAAGCTTGCCAGAGAGAACGTAGTCATGCACATGTTCAGGTTTGTGTCTTGGAAATGGTGTGGATTCTCACATTTAGATGGTACTTTTTTTTTGGCCTTCAGGAAAATGTGAATAAAGAACAAAACCTGAAACCGTCCCTCTTCTTTGCTGGCCAGGTGAGGCTGTACTCAAGTACACGTCCTAATTCTCTATAGTGACAATTTCAATATAGAGATTTTTTCCAGTTAGAACTAATCAAAACTTACATCTAAGAATGATGAACATTGTATTAGTTGCACAGGCTTTGGGTGAGAAACCAAAGATGTTGACCTTGTGATGGAACCAAATGGAACTCGCATATCCTTACTAAATTGTAAACTTTGATAGTAAGACTTTCACATTTCAAACCATTCACTGTAGCTCCATCACCAGGTTGATATTTTGGCTTAGAAAGAAACCAAGGGGAAGACTAAAGTCAGAATCAATTAGAGCCATTCTGTTAGTGAAACAGCTGCAGCTGTGTATACCAGCTTTTACAAAAAAAACAAAAAACAGTATTGGCTCATCAACAATCGGTATAGTGATTATAATCCTACACTCTATGAATCCTACTGCTATCTGTTATCTATATTAAAGTATATGTTTCATGGTGTAATGCAGTTGAAATAGCATTTATCCAGGCCAAATGATGGACTGCTTTACATTCCATACGGTGTATTATGTTTTAATGGCTCCAAGAATCCCTGATCCCTTATGAAACGGGGGTTACGTATTGTAACTCTAGTTATATAAGCACAGGCGGAGCCCTCTACTGGCCTCTATGGGTACTACTCTCTATCATGTCGTGCGTGCATTCACCTACTGAGATACGTAAACGTAGCCGGCCAATCGGGGCGAGCCTACCTGAATGCATGCGCAGGCCCACAGTATAAAACGCGGCTACGCCCTACGACCGACATCCTACGTCCAGTAGAGGGCAGAGCCTGTGTGAGATATAACAATGATCTGAGGAACCATTTTACATCAGATACTTTGCAACTAGAGGGATGGTGATATCAATGCTATGGAATAGAAAGTGTCGTGTGAGTACAACATCATCTGATAGGTAGTAATGGATGGAATAAGACATGTTTTGAAAATAGTGCCGTGATGTAATGGTGCGCAAATAGCGCTGTAGACCAGATATTACACAGCACTGCCATGAATCAGGCACTTAATGCACCGCTGTTTGTCTCTCACCACCAAGATCTCCTATTACAAACCTCCCTCTCTCTTTCCCTTTGCCTCCTCTCTTACCCGGTCATAATGCATATGAGTATGACTGGGTAAGTGTTTATAACTTGATCCAAAATCAATACTCAAGTGGTATCTCCCTTCGTCTGGTGTACACTTTTGTGTGTGCCTCAAGCATGTCTTTGTGTGTTCGGTTTGTGTGTGTGTGTGTGTGTGTGTGTGTGTGTGTGTGTGTGTGTGTGTGGGTGTGGGTGTGTGTGTAGGTGTGTGTGTGTGTAGGTGTGTGTGTCCATCTGTGTGTTCTCTCGTTCCGCAGTTATTAGTCTGACCTTGGTGGCGATGGTCTCGTATTCCTGGCAGCTCATGTACTCATCCAGCTGGCTGTTCCTGCCTTTGATTGGTTTGATTTCATCCATTAAATCCAATTCAGTCATGGAGAGGATATATTGATGGAGGAGGGAGGGGGGGATGCCTTGATGCAATAGAAACATGCATGTGCAAACGGCCTCGCAGGTCAATATTAGCAAAGTGGATTGATTGGTATTGACTTTATTCTAAACCCCTCCCCTGAACTGCAATTGTCCAATGTGCAGCTTTGAGAGGTTGATCAAGCTTTGATTTGATCTACTAAGACAGTCAGATGAATACTTTGCATTTAGATTTGGGAGGGAGCTGCATATAGCCTTTTGAAATCCAAACACACAAGAGCAAATGGGAAAGAAATGGATTAAAATATGTGCTGCAATTGTTAGTGTAACAAGCTAGCTAGCATACTTTCTACAAAATAAACTTCCAAAGTCAGTTAAAAAACATTCAAGTCAGCATGTACTGTGTGCAAGCAGCTCCTGAATGATTTCAGTTTTGAAAATAAAGTTAGCAACTCTGTCCTGCTCTTTATTGCATTTGAGGAAGATATCAGTTTAGCAACCCAAGCCACCACCCAACCAAAGGCCACAAGGCTTATGTAAGGATAGTGTAACTAAACAAAGACATTCTGCCTGGGAAATCATCATCACATGTCACTTGTTAGACGCTTTTATCCAAAGCAACTTACATACTCAATACTGTGGACAATCCCCACAGGAGCAATTTAGGGTGAAGTGTCTCAGGGACACAACGACATGCTGACTGCATTGGGGTTTGAACCTGTGCTCCCCTGATCCGAACACCAACGCACTAACCCACTGCGCCAGACGCAAATAGATGTTGCCTTAAAAAATATAACAACTCCATGTATTTGTTCATTAATTAGTGCATATCTGAGACTAATTTTACATGATTCTCACCTTAATCAAGCCCCGGTACCGGGGGCAAAACACGACATCTTGCAAGAAACAGCGTCTGAGGGCTTCTTAACATTTAACAAACTATGAATGTACATTTTTTTACCGAAACAAAAGACAACTCTAACGCCGAGCTTCTGAATTAGCCCTGAGCGAAAAACGCACTTAGCACAGAACTCACGGTATAAATACTTTATTACTTGTGCACAACTGCATGAACAAGACATCGGATTAAAGATGAGATTCCAATGATGATTCCAGAGGTATAAGTATCATCACTGTGCGACCAAAACTCAGGGCAGCGAATGCGAAACCAGACAACAAACAACTTAGCTTTACGGAGCCAAAACGGCAAAAAAAGTCTTACCTTTGCTGTTTTCTGATCAAAAGTTGTGTTCAATGGCATTAAAACGATAAAATTGGCTAGAGCAGTGGTTCTCAAATGGGGGTACGTGGACCCCTAGGGGTACGTTGGAGTACTGCAGGGGGTACGTGAGATTTATTTGATGTTAATGAAAACAACAACATAAGTAATGCATTTAAACAAACTACTAATAGTAGATTAACTACTTAATTCAAAGGTTTACAGTCATTCTGGATAATAAAATGGGAAAAATAAACGGGGAGCTCTCTTTTCCTCTCCCTCTCCTGACAGCCCGTCAGTCTCATGCAGCTCGCTGAACCTGTAATAAGTGACCCGAGAGTAAAGAATGAATATATGTATAACTAGCTTAGCTGGTTCCAGAGTAGATAAACTAGCTAAGTGTGTTAGGTCTAACTCTTGTGTATTTTGCTCCGCTCAACGGTCCGTCACAGCGGGGGAGCTGTGATCATGCAGAGCTGCGTGTTCTCCGTCAGCAGCAGCTGATCTGATCTCTGATCTCTCTCTCGCGTCCGGTTATACTTCACTCGTGTTTATGTCCAAATCTATCAGATCTAGATAGTTCTAGTTAATTATATGACTGCCTGCGTATCAAAGGACACCTAAACAATAAGCGTTGCTTGGCAACGGCACAGCATTATGCATATGAGGAGTTCTTTTCCAAACGCTATAAAAGCCAAATTGAAAATTTAGTTTGTTGTGCCATTTTGCTGTGTACTGAACCTATTCACTGCTCTATCAACGTTTCATGCCAAATCGCTATATATCCTATATATATATACATTTAATATTAACAAAATGTGTGGGTCTAGGTAAAAAATGACATTTTCCTGAAAACTATTAAAATGGATATATAGCGTTTTGGAAAAGAACTCCTCATATGTTTATATGAGGGGTCAAAATCCCATGCTCATAAAATGCTCATATATTTTTTTCTCTTCATTCCCCACGCCCCAAAATAAATAAATATACCAATTTTAGGAAAAGTAAGGAAGTTTGAGCAGTGTGGGTTTTATATGAACAGAGTTACACATATTTCAAAACACGAAGTGTAATAACTGCAGTTTGCCTCCCTGTCAGAATGACAAAGATCCTCAGTGAAGCACAAGCCCATGTTTCTCACTAAATTGTAAGTACAACTTATAAAAAAGATCAGTTCAATGCAACTAATGTCATCTTAGTGTTATTGCATGATGTTAAAATTGGTTTGTAAACATTTGAAATGTAGCATTTAAGTGTTTCTCAGTTACAATGTTGTTGTTTTAATAAATCAGACACTGATGGTGAAAGGCTGTACTGTACCTCTTTATATAGGCTTTTTTTCCATAACAAATTGCTTTTGCGCTGATCAGGGGGTACATGGCTGAATTTATTTTTCAAAGGGGGTACATTATTAAAAGTTTGAGAACCACTGGGCTAGAGCTTGTACTGGCATATGATTCGATTGGCTGACGCTTCTGCCGAGGCTTCAAAAGTTGAACATTGCTCAACTTTTGCAGCCTGAAACGCCAGGAAAGCTCCGCTCTGCTTCCCACAATGCAGTTCGGCGAAAAGTGACGTCACCCCATTCAAAGTGAAGAAGCTTCCAACGCCGCTGCGTGGACGGGCCGTTAGAGTAAGATATTGGGTAAGAACATGTTTTTATGAACCACACAGCTTCTGGTATTCCAAGACCCGACCGGACAAAAAGCAACTTTAAAATAAAAAAATTCTATATTGATTCTGACTTGTCTACATCCAACTCACAGGTTTATCATTGCCTTGAGAAAAAAGATTATTAATTTACCCCTTTTAGAAGTGAAGATATAGTCATTTGTTCTGGGAATGTCATTTTCGAGCCTGAGACCTGAAAAACAGGCTTGGGGCTTAACAGGTTAAAATAAACTAGAAACATTCAAGCCAGTCTGTATAAGATAACCAAATGAACTTGCTAGCTACAGCTGATGGCATTTGAAAGCAAGGTAGCCAGCAAGAAAGGAGATAGAGCCTTTTTTTTTAAAAGAGTTGTAAACCTGCCACTTAAAGGTGGGGTATGTAATTTTGGAGAAACCAGCTCGAGTGCGCTAGAATTTGAAACTACGCAGCCGAAAAATATCTGCCTCTTCCTTCAGACTTCCTTCCAGAGCCCCTCCTCCAACACACACGAACGTGCACATGACCAATGAGGGCACGAGATTAGTTTGTGCACAGATGGAAGGCTGACAGGCAGGTAGGCCATCCAGTTATTTTAGCCGGGCCGGCTCAGATGATTGGTCGTGCTTTTTACAGCGCCACGGCTTCCACAGAAGAAATTTTTTTATGGATTTATTGTCAAAGCATTTAATATATTCATTGCTATCGGGATGTTAAGAAAACAAAAAAACAATAGCAAAAAATGTGTGTGTGTGTGTGTGTGTGTGTGTGTGTGTGTGTGTGTGTGTGTGTGTGTGTGTGTGTGTGTGTGTGTGTGTGTGTGTGTGTGTGTGTGTGTGTGTGTGTGTGTGTGTGTGTGTGTGTGTGTGTGTGTGTGTGTGTGTGTGTGTGTGTGTGTGTGCGTGTGTGTGTGTGTGTATTGCTCAGTGCACTAATTGAATAGAGTAATTGTGATGCATTTAGGCAGCTGCTAACCCCTGTTGTTCTAGTGGGTAACGCCATTAGCTTGAGCATAAGGTTTACTCCAGTGGACACACTCAAAAATAAAACCAACGAGTGGAAGCAAGAGAACAGGAAGACAGCCGGTTAGTTACTGTAAGTGGATCGAGTGCTTTTTTTTATGCATTAGATGCCGGTACAAACAAACCAAGGTTAAAGATGGGAGGCAAAGAAGAGCATGTAAACTATTAATTCACTTGAGAAAATTAAAACCGCAGCTTAGAGGTTTTCCAGCGGCAACAACAATGTACTATCTCCCCTATGCTTTGAATTTAAATCAGTGCACTCCCGCTTTGTCTTGATTGTCTCAAATCTTTCCGAAATGTCTGCTGTATTCAAAGTACATCTTTGAAAATTATTGAGTCAAATCAACAAGGATGTCAAGGTTTTTTGCTTAAAGATAAAGAAATAGGGGGCAGCAGTCCACCTCTACAACTGGGTTTATACACAGATCTTGTACCTTCAACATGATTGACAAGCTATCGGGAAAGCTTGCATCTTCATTCTTTCATTCCGGACTCCACAGTAAATCAGTATCGCCTCTCAAGGTGCACGGTCAAGGCTAGCTCCTATTTCTCTGCAGAACAAAACATAGATACCAAAACGTTCACTTCTGTACATCCTGTTGATAATGTTAGTTCACTCTTCGAAAGTGTGAAGACTTAAACTTGACACTAAGGTTAGGGTTAGGTCCCAAATAGCTGTCAGTTTCCTTTAATAAAATAATAATAAAAATACATTTTATTTTTATAGCACTTTTCACTATAAAAAAAGTGGGTTGAATTCAAAACACAAACCATCTGCATGACATGCTACATTTAGGTTGTAGAGCACATGTTCTTTTCTAATTCTGTCTAACTGACTCTTAGGTTAATGCCATTGGGTTGGTGGGTAATGTACATGCACATATATCTGCAATAATACATATGCAATCAATAATAATCTATTATCTACTATAACATTAAGGTCTATATTATCTTTCTCTTTGGCATGCTATATTTCATATTAGGTGATTGAGTACAACACATGAAATGACTGAGCTATGCATTACATTAATGTCATATTACTATAATCTGCTTTAGCCTGGAGTCATATGACAAATAAAGTAGAGCGCTAAAAGAACCTTTCTGTATCGGCATACATCATACTGTGCCTTGAGAAAAGCACATTATAGTCATTATGAGTCAATTTAATTGTTCAGTTATGTAATTTTCTGTCACTCATCTTTTAGCTCTGTGTTTGAACAGCGTGTTGCAGTAAACAGCGTCGCTCCTCTCGACAAGAGCCCGGCGCTCTGAGACTGTTGGAGAACCCTTCAACATTTCAAGTGTTTGCCTAACTCTGACATGACTAATGTTTTTTAACAACACAAGCACCATAATAAACTACCTGACACTCCTCAACAAAGAGCCCTGCAGACCGCTGGATGACACTTTAGGATGGCAGTGTAGCTTCTAAAGCCACGTCATGTGCTGAAGATGGGGGCTACGAGCTCTTAGCTGAACAATATGGCTCACCCAGGTCAGGCAGTTAAGGGTACTTTTCAGCTCTTAGTTGTAAAAACTATTAGGACATTCTTGTGCTCCTTTGTCACCTTGTTGACACCCAAACATCCAAAGTTCCCCTTCTTTCCTCTACGGGAGCTAAGATCTTTTTAAACTATTGTATTTTCAGTTTTCTTTGTTTAGCTGTAATACCAAAGCTAAATTATGTTTATACTTAGTGAAATATTGAAACAAAAAACATGTGTTTTTCTCATGGCTGTGCCATATCGTCAAATTGAACTACTCTAGCTGTTTCATAAATTACTTTTACACATTCCTGCAACATTCAGCATGAGAAATGTTGTATATTTGGACACTCAACTAAATCTACAGTTCATTTTGTATGGGTTTGAGGCAATAGCGGTGCACCAGAATGACTATATCATGACTTGACTATATCATGATGTTGATGCCCAATTCCTGTTTAAAACACTAGGCATCATGGAGCTGGTGTTGTGTCATTTAGCATTTGATTAGCTTATGTGCAATTGCAATGGATTAAGATAAACCATAACTTGTACAGGGATAAATCAAAGCTGCATGCTAAGTTGGATTTAATTGGTAAGTCATAAAGAGGCCAAAGTTCAGCTGTAACGCTGCCAAACTTGATGTAGAATCAACTTAGGTGAGTGTGGGTTAAGAAGAGCCAGTGGGTAAGTTGACCCACCCCCTTTATCTAGGGAACTGTTGTTATTTGACCATACATTCAGGAATCTCCCATCAGTTATTGTTGGCTGTGGGGTAAATTGAGCCGGTGGTTCAACTTAACCTCCCATGAGGTACTGAAGTTGAATTAATTCTCTGTAGTATAACAATTTAGTTTTACACAACTGATTTGTTTTTTATGTTTTGAACATAGTTGAAACAAAAAACCCTGTACCAAACAACTGGAAAGAGAAGGGTTTAGCAGGGAGGGTGTGCAAGAGATCACATGATTCAGTAGGTCAGCTACAGTTAGTTAAATGCAGAATCTTGATCAAATGAATTATATTATTTTAGGTCTAGATTGGTTCAATCATTTTTGACAATCTGGCTAAAGTGATCAACAGATGAGAGAATAACCACATTTGATAACATGAATAACTATCTCTGACTTGCTTATATAAATCAGTACAGTACTTTTACAGCAGACTGGTACATGTGTTTACCTACCAGCTTCATTTACAAGGATATCTATGTAGAGCTGTTTAGTTTAACTGCAATTGCTATTTGTTCACAAGACTGGAAGTATTGTTCGCTATAAGACAAATGTCCCTTCAGCATAATGTGCATTCAGTGTGGAAAAAGCTGATCAGCAGCAACAAAAGTCTACAGAAATCTTCAATCATAGCTTCGAAAGTGTTTGAATGTGCAAATACTTCCAAGTCGCCGCTTTAACTGCCAAGTCGTTCCGCCGGTTACCCCCATGAGATTTGAATGAAGCCTAAGATCAGTTTCGGTACATGGAGCCGTGTGGAGAATCCATTGGAGCTGTCCTGAAGCCAGTTGTTCATCAGTGAGCGACCGGGGGTGAAACTGGGCTCGTGGAGGCCCTTTAGGGTCCTGGCGTCAGTGGGGAAGGCTTTCAAAAGAAAGAAGATAGAGTGGGCTGCACACTGAAACTGAATCGCATTTAACACACCACTACAAACAGAGCTCAATTTGGCCGTGTTACCCATAATCCCCTTGGTTAATTTTGGTCGAAGCGGTAGCACGGTTAGCAACCATGGGTTTAAACAACTGGTTAACACTATGGACAAGCGTTATGCGATGCCATCTCGGCATAATTTCACCAGATCTGCACTGCCTGCCCTATATGACAAATGCTGTGGGGAAGTTGAAAAAGATGTGGCTTCAGCTGAATGCTTTGCAGTTGAATTATACTTAAAGTTCAGGGAAATCAACTGTTCAAATTATTAAGTTCAATAAATGGATGTTTTCAAAGTCAATGAATAATCATATTTAATAATCGTGATATCAATATTGACCAAAATAATTGTGATTATGATTTTTGCCATAATCGAGCAGCGCTAACAGATGCATGAAAGAGTCTGGAATTAAGGTATCAAGACAATAAAGACAATTTAAATAGAAAAACTAACATAATATCGAACTTAGAAATACATATTCATAAAATGTCTAGTGTGAATTTTACGACACTACGGAAATCTATCTTAGGTTCTAAAGAATTGAAATAAGTAAACATTAGAATATACTGTATTTCAGTTGTCATAGTTGAATGACTTTAACAATTGCTTTTCTTTGTTAGTGAATGACCAAATTAGCTACATGTTTTTGACATTATTTACCAAAACAAAAGAGAAGGTATTTATTTAATATGGAACAGTGTTATCTTCCATTTCCTTGTTATTTATTTTTATTTGAATCCCAGAAAACCACAGTTAATCACTTCAACATACTTCAGTCAGCATGATGGGAAGTTATTTTTCGCACATGCAGAGAACAAATCGGGTTTCCGTTACGGATCGGGTAGTCGTGACACCCCCCGCTCAATGAAATTCCTTCTCCCCCTTTTCCTTTCACGGCTTATTTTAATTAGCTCGCTCTCTGATCTCGGTCTCTTTTCCCCCTCTCCCTCTGTGATAACTCTCCTTTGCATTTCCTCTGTCTCCTTCACTCATTCGCTCTCATTACAGTAATTCTCGGAGTAATGAATGAGCTGATATCTGTTTGGTGTCACGAGGGTCATGAGCTTTCTGTCTCCCTCTTTTTCTCTCAGTGTATTAGTCATCCGACGCTCTATTTAGCCGCCGCTCTGTCTTCCTGTTCTTCTTTCTCTGCACTCAAATAGAAAGAGAAGAAGAAGAAAAAACACAGGTTGTATGATCTCCGACGTCGCCACGGATCTCGGTACAGTAATTACCGAGAGATGAATGAGATATATACCGCACAACGAGACTATAGAGAAAGGTGAACGGCTTCTTAGTCAGACCTGGGTTTCTCATTCGATATATGAATAAGCAGCAATTATATAAACCTGCAGTAGAGTTATTTACCACAGACTTGATTCATCCAGCTATAGAAAAGGTGTCCGTTACAGAAATAGAGACTGAATTGATCTCCAAACACTTCTCTGTAATTGTCCTGCTACAGTAGCATTCAATGTAAAGTGTATTGTTGCTGGTTTGCAGTTTCAGGGCCAATCAAGAATACGAATGCTGTTATTCTATTATGTTCTTCTTCTCATCCATATCATAGATCTCAATTACATAGGCTCCATAGCAGTCATGTCTCCACTAAAGACCCCATATTATGGTTTTGGGGGGTTTTCCCTTTCCTGAGTGTGTTCTATAGGTTTGTGTGCATGTAAAAGGTCTGCAAAGGATAACATCCCTGTTTTCCAGGCAGAGGGGGTTTCTCTCCCCACCCTGCCTGAAACGCCTCCATCGGACTCCTTTGTTTACTTCAGTAACATAATGACATCACTATGTAACACTTGTGCTTCTATTGGTTAGCGCCCCAACACAGTGTGCCTGATATGCTAATAGAGGGACATTACTGACACATCCCTAGGCGGTTGACCAATCACAACAGAGGTGGCGAGCTAACCAATCAGAGCACACTGGGCTCTGGTTTCAGACAGAGGGTGAAAAGAGGTGCTAAAATAATGACCTTATTGAACATTAAAGCATGGAAACATGTCACAGTGGAGGCCCAAAATACAAATATGAACCTAAATAATAGGTAATATGTCCTCTTTAATACTCATTTACACACACAAAAGGAGTTTGAATTGGTTGCTCTAGGACCCCATGCATGTCTCTGGTCACCTACCTAGATTTCAGTCTGAACAATGTGAATGTCATTTGGCAATTGCACCCTATTGGGGGGTGATGGATCTGTTAAATAGGAAAAGGCTTCTGCAGTATGTAGTCTAAAAATGGGTGCTGTTTACACTGGATATGAAAATGAATATAGTTAAAGATGATTGAACTTACTGAGCTTCTTTAGGAAAAACATGTTATGCAGAGTGTAAATGATCACAGAGCTCAGCTGGATACAATGCTTATTGAAACCAGATGTAAATGCAAATGTGTGGGGTTTATTATAAAACAACATATCCAGACACAGTTCACATTTTAATATCAGGTGCAAATTGGGCCAGAAATAATGACAAATACTATAGCCCTTAGTTGTTTGATGACAATAACAAAAACATGCTTTGGTGAAGGAGGTGGCACTTTAACAATGTGTTCAATGCCTAAACCAAAAATGAACAATACAAAAAAAGCAAGGGTAGCCATCCCAAATTTCAGTCAATAAAGACAAAACACAAACAATGTTATTAATTAACACCCTTTCTTGAGAACATTTTTTTCTAATTCTAATACAAATTATAGTTAAATAATAATTAAGCCCAATTAAATATCTGTCATGACTCTCTTTTGTTATTGTGATGAGTTAACCCACAGGCAGCAACAATACTTTTACTAACACCTTAAGTTTGACTTAACACCTCCGGCAAACAGGAAACGGTTTGCTCTGCTGTTATTCATTCCAGTTGGGATGACTAACAGCTCTGCAGGGTTAGCACTCACACAGTGTGTTTCTTAGTGAGGGGGGAGTACAGCTCTCTGATCTGCTTTTTCATTACACTTATTCATCAATTCATTACGTGAACGGCAAATAACATTAATTAGAAAGACCTGCTTTAAGTGTTTTTTGTAAGTGTCCAAAAAAGCTTATGTATCTGAATGATAGCAAAGGGTCTAGTGTAATTACAAACACAGAACCACAATCCAACATGGAAGCCTTATAAGTTATAATGAATGGCTTTGGTTAAGGTTAATACATCATATACTAATGCTTTATAAATCCATTTGAAGTCATTAATATGAAGAGCTGACCTTTATTCTTTCAATTTGTAAATTACACCAATGGGTGTCCCCCTTCTAATGTATTAAGTCCAGTTCTAATTGCCACTGATTCATTAATACAGGCTTTGTGATTTTACCATAATTAATTACATTTATAATACTGTATAACATTCCACCTAAAATGTCTAAAGATTACCCGACAGAGATGTTATATACTTTGTGAGGTTGTCTACTTGCATTATCCCAAATGTTTACAAGTTAAGGGTTAGGGCTGACATACATGTACTTAATATCCAGTATTAAGCACATATTTTGTGACCCTCTTTTAGATATGGGTTGTTTTTACCTCTATATAAAAAAGTGTGAGAAAAGGTTTACTGAGGTGAAACATCTACTGTGTGTGTGTGTGTGTGTGTGTGTGTGTGTGTGTGTGTGTGTGTGTG